>SJYX01024867.1:400694-473511 GCA_006410675.1 Oreotragus oreotragus
TGGAGAGGATGTGGAGAAAAGGGAACCCTCTTACACTGTTGGTGGGAATGCAAACTAGTACAGCCACTATGGAGAACAGGTGGAGATTCCTTAAAAAACTGGAAATAGAACTGCCTTATGATCCAGCAATCCCACTGCTGGGCATACACACCGAGGAAACCAGAACTGAAAGAGACACGTGTACCCCAATGTTCATCACAACACTGTTTACAATAGCCAGGACATGGAAGCAACCTAGATGTCCATCAGCAGACGAATGGATAAGAAAGCTGCGGTACATATACACAGTGGAGTATTACTCAGCCATTAAAAAGAATAGATTTGAATCAGTTCTAATGAGGTGGATGAAACTGGAACCTATTATACAGAGTGAAGTAAGCCAGAAAGAAAAACACCAATACAGTATACTAATGCATATATATGGAATTTAGAAAGATGGTAATGATAACCCTGTATGTGAGACAGCAAAAGAGACACAGATGTATAGAACAGTCTTCTGGACTCTGTAGGAGAGGGAGAGGGTGGGATAATTTGGGAGAGTGGCATTGAAACATGTATAATATTGTATATGAAATGAATTGCCAGTCCAGGTTCGATGCGTGATACTAGATGCTTGGGGCTGGTGCACTGGGATGACCCAGAGGGATGGTGCGGGGAGGGAGGAGGGAGGGGGGTTCAGGATGGGGAACACGTATATACCTGTGGTGGATTCATGTTGATGTATGGCAAAACCAATACAATATTGTAAAATAATTAACCTCCAATTAAAATTAATAGATTAAAAAAAAAATAAAGTGCCCTCTGTCCCGAGAGTTCCATGACCATCTTCTTTTCCTCCTTTCTTCCATCCCAGCAATAATTTAGTTTTGGAAGGTAACATTTTCACTTAATGTAAAATTTTAAAGCTCCACAATTTATTGCTTATTTTTAGCTCAGTGTGGGTTGAAAGGAAATTTATAGGACTAAGAATTTTAGGGCCAATGGTAAAGTGCTTTGGGTGTTTCCCAAAGGGTACTACAGCGAATCCCCCTCCATCCTCAGAACATCATCCATCACAGGCTTCTGCTGCTTCCTTCCCTTCTGCTTTCTTTTTTTTTTTTTTTGGCCTAATTTTTAAAATTGAGGTGAAATACACAGAAGAATTACTGCTTTAAACCATTTTTAAGTGTACAGTTGAGTGGCATTAAGAATACTCACATTGTTGCATACACATCGCCACTGTCCATCTCCAGAACATTTTTATCTTCCCAAACTGAACCTGTACCCATTAAACTCTGATTGCCCCTCTCCCTATTCCCCCAGGCTCTCTCTGGTCACCCTTGTTCTCTCTCTCTATCTTAGGCTATTCCAGGTATGTCACATAAGTGGACTCATACAGTAGATGTCCTTTTGTTTGGCCTACTTCACATCTCCTAATGTGTTCTAGCCTTGTTTTCGTTTCCTTGAATATTTATTGTACCCCTGCTCTATGGCACTTCTACACCTGGGCCTGGGTATACTGAGATTTGACAAAAGGGCAGGTAAACGCCATCAGCTGAGCTATCAGGCACTAAGCTTATAACAGGGATTAGCGTCTCACATATATCCCAAGCTCACGATCAACAGAGAGGAAAATGAATAAGGGGAGGTGAAATTTAACAAAAGGAGCGGAGGAAGGAAGGCCTGGAGCACTGGCTGTCAGAAAGGGCGGTCTGGGTGGGATGGGGCAGAAACCCATTTGATAACCAGGGTGTCCTCAGAACTTCTTCAGAATGAGAGGTGGTGGATGTGTCAAGTTCAAATTCCATGCACTTAAGAGCATAAGCTACCATGGCTGAAAGGGGCTGGAAAATAAGTGCCTGCCATCTCATTAGGAGTGGTCTGAAGAAACAATCACAATTTTCACTTGACCCTCTAGGACCCGATTCTAGAGCCCTCGGCAGAAATGGTTCTGTTATCAGTTAGCATGTATCCTTTCTATCCTTTTTCTGTGATTTTCCATGTATGAATGTGGACATATAGAAATCTACGTGTTTCTTGGTGTACATGAGGTTCACACATAACCTAAATGGAATCATTTGTCTATATGTTTTTTTGCAACTTGCATTTTTCATTCAACAGTATGTCTCAGAGATCATGTCACAGAGGTATTTATAGAGATACATTGTCCTTCTTAATGTCCCCATAGTACTCCCTGGCATGAACACTAGTGTGGCTATTGGTTTGACTGTTTCCACAAGACCAGATAGTAGAGGCTTAAACAAGGCAAGAGGTATGGTTTCCACGTGAGAGCCGGTGGTGATCCAGGGCTGGGCAGCTCGGCTCCACCATCTCCTCCAGGCGCCCAGCCTGCTCTTGTCTCGTGGCCCCCATGGCCCCTGTGCTGTGCGGTGCTGCGCTAGGTCGCCCAGTTGCATCTGACTCTTTGTGTGCTGTGCTAGGTCGCTCAGTTGTGTCTGACTCTTTGTGACCCCATGGACTGTAGCCCGCCAGGCTCCAGTGTCAGTGGGGATTCTCCAGGCAAGAATACTGGAGTGGGTCACCGTGCCTTCCTCCAAGGGATCTCCCCAACTCAGGGGTCAAACCAGGTCTCCTGCATTACAGGTGGCCCTTATATGCAGTCCCTATTTGCATCACAGAAGCTAGCTCATCATCCTCAGGAAAGGGAGCCCAGACCCTGGGAAGAGGAAAGAGGAAAGGGAGGGCAAACAGCTCCCATTTAAGTGTGCAGTCCAGGAAACGCACCCATCACTCTGCTTACAGCTCTGACGTCTCTTCTGTCCTAAGTTTTTGCCCTTTCCTGCAAGGGAGGCTGGGAAATGTAGTTTCCAGGTGCATGCTCCTGAGCCAGGCTAAGACCAAAAGAAAAGGGAATGGATATCTGGCCATGAAGACCACAGTGACAGTCCCTTCTGCTGTGTGGCTGTATGTGTACTGCCTCAGCCAGTGGCCTGTGAGTGGCCGTCTAGGTTTATAAACGAGACACTGAGGCTCAGATGCAGTCGCGATCTGTTCCAGTGAGCTGGCGGCCTCAGGTCTCCTGCCTCCAGTGCCATGTTTCATTCAAGTACTGTTTCCTGACCAAGCCCTTGGTGTCCGGGCCAGCCTCCCCAAGGTTCTCTTGGAGAGGAGTCTTTAGGTGGTAAGGGGTGGTGGGGGATGGGGGAGNTCGCGATCTGTTCCAGTGAGCTGGCGGCCTCAGGTCTCCTGCCTCCAGTGCCATGTTTCATTCAAGTACTGTTTCCTGACCAAGCCCTTGGTGTCCGGGCCAGCCTCCCCAAGGTTCTCTTGGAGAGGAGTCTTTAGGTGGTAAGGGGTGGTGGGGGATGGGGGAGAGGGGTGGCCTGCAGGCAGTGTGCAGGGGAGCCTGTGCCCCTGCAGATTGACCAAGCAGTTACCCCAACCCGGCCGGGGTCGCAGCTTGCTGGCCAGTCTCATGGTAGCCAGGCCTGGGCTTTGGGGCAGATACCATGGCCAGGGTCGCTCCTCTTAGCTTAGCATGGGTCCCAGGTCTCAGCTTGTGTCCAGAGCAGACACTCCTTTGGCAGCCAGCCAGGCCTTGGCAGGACTCCGGCTTCTCCTCACTGCCCAAGAGCTGACGTGGCCTCACCCTGGAGTGTGCCAGGGTGCCCAGTCCCCTGGGCCCCACAAGGCGCACCATGAGACCTGGGTGCAGGGAAGCACTGCTCTCTATTATCTTCAGTTCTATGCTGTGCTCCTCTTCACCATCAACCCCACCATCCTAGCACTGGCCTCAAAAGTTTAAAATAGGCTCTGGCGACGCATCTGAAAGTGATGTGTGACAAACTGTACCATGGCTTGTCGTGGCGCCGACTGACACATGGGAAGAGTGACAGAGCTCACCGCCCCCACGGGCCCAGGGATCTCACGTGGAGACCATGGGCACCACATGCCCACCCCCAGAGCCAGATGGCACTCATCCGCCGGTCCCAGGCTGCCTAGCTCCCAGTGGGCTGGGGGAGGGCAGGGAGGAAAGGAGAAGGGAAAAAGAGGGAAAAGATGAGGAAGATGAGAGGGAAATAGCGGAGGAGGTAACTGGCAATCAGCAAGTAGAGTCCTCGATGACTTAGCGGGGAGTTGGAGGGGGGAGTCAATCAGAGACAGATAAATTATTATAGTAACACAGAGAGGTCCAGACAATGACATGGAGACATGATGGGAAAAAGAAAGGGAGAGAGAGGAGAGATCCAAGTGAAATAGACATGGAAGCAAAGGAAGAAATGGGGGACAGAGAGAAAGAGGCAAAGAGGCCCAAAAGGAGGGAGATAGGAGGCAGCTTGGCAGAGCAGGGTGGCTGGATTTTAGGAGACAGCCCTTTAATCCCACCTGAGAACAAAGTCTCCAGATCCAGTGAGCCTGGTGCTGTTACCTTAGTCCCCAGAGATGAGTCAGATGCTCCCACCAGGGAAAATGGGGTCCTTTTTGATGAACCCAGGAGGTCTCTCCCTGCAGCCTAAAAGGTCACTACAGGTCAATTGGCTGTAATTGTTCTGTCCAACCCAGCAGCAGTTAGGTGATTTATTAATAAAACCAGAGATGAGGTTGGGGAGTGGTGACAGAACAGAGAGAGCGAGGGGTCGGAAGAGAGAATCTGAGAGACACAGAGAGAAAAAGAGATAGGTAGATAGAGAGATGAGATGCCCAAGTGTGGCATCTCGTGTGCAACCCAGCCCCTATGGCCCTCAGAGGGCCAGCTCAGTCCTTGCCCATCTCTTGCTACTTGTCAACACCAGAGTATTTGTGGATATTTCTTCAGGAATGGATGAGCCTGTTTATGCCAAGGTAGGTTTGGAGTTCAAGAGCCACCCTCAGATATGGCTGATTTAAGAAGTTAGAAGAGGTTGTGCCCTGTCATTTTTGGCCCTTACCATCCCCTACTATGGAACCGCTCCACCTCTACTTAATGGGGAAAGATATTGCAACAGGGTTTGGCAGCCATTCTGAAGGAGATCAGCCCTGGGATATCTTTGGAAGGAATGATGCTGAAGCTGAAACTCCAGTACTTTGGCCACCTCATGCAAAGAGTTGACTCATTGGAAAAGACCCTGATGCTGGGAGGGNTGGTGTTGGAGAAGACTCTTGAGAGTCCCTTGGACTGCAAGGAGATCCAACCAGTCCATTCTGAAGGAGATCAACCCTGGGATTTCTTTGGAAGGAATGATGCTAAAGCTGAAACTCCAGTACTTTGGCCACCTCATGCAAAGAGTTGACTCATTGGAAAAGACTCTGATGCTGGGAGGGATTGGGGGCAGGAGGAGAAGGGGACGACAGAGGATGAGATGGCTGGATGGCATCACCAACTCGATGGACGTGAGTCTGAGTGAACTTCGGGAGATGGTGATGAACAGGGAGGCCTGGCGTGCTGCAATTCATGGGGTCACAAAGAGTCAGACACGACTGAGCGACTGAACTGAACTGAACTGTGGACTGTAGCCTGCCAGGTTCCTCTATCCATGGGGATTCTCCAGGCAAGAATACTGGAATGAGTTGCTGTGCCCTCCTTCAGGGGATCTTCGCAGTGCAGGGATCGAACCAAGGTCTTCCACACTGCAGGCAGATTCTTTACCATCTGAACTATGAGGGAAGTGCACATCTGAATAATCTCACAATTTTATACAATTTTTTTCTTAAAGAGAATGTTCACATTGTACAAGTCCATCTAGGAGCCTGACCTAAAAACTGAACTTTAACTTCAAGTATTTCTATTTTTGATAACAAGTTTAAGTCTACATATCATCCCTTCATTAAAAAGTATATACAGAAATATCATTTCATTAACATCTGGGGAAAGGATGATCTGAAAAGTCACTGCCTACTCACTAGTAGGGAAGATCCCCTGGAGAAGAGCATGGCAACCCACTCCAGCATTCTTGCCTGGAGAATCCCATGGACAGAGGAGACTGGCAGGCCACAGTCCATGGGGCTGCAAAGTCGGACATGACTGAAGTGACTTAACACACACACACACACAGAGTCAGTCACAGGGAGATCCACCCTGCGATGCTCGTAACACTCTACAATAAGCAAGAGGCAGGGGCTTCATAGCCTACCTCTAGACTGGCAGGCCACAGTCCATGGGGCTGCAAAGTCGGACATGACTGAAGTGACTTAACACACACACACACACAGAGTCAGTCACAGGGAGATCCACCCTGCGATGCTCGTAACACTCTACAATAAGCAAGAGGCAGGGGCTTCATAGCCTACCTCAGGGAGAGAGGATGGGATTCTTTTTTTCTTTTCCCTGGGGGTGGGATTCTTATGCTAATGCTGCCCACCTGTCCAGCCAGACCATGGCCAGGGAGGCAAGCACAACTGAACAGCATTACAGGAACTCTTACCCAGGTTTTTCCACCACCACCACTTGCACCACCTTCAATATTCTCCAGCACTTGATACCCATGGCCAAAGCAAACAAACAGAACAAAACTGCTCTCAAGATGAATACCTCTTCCTTACAACTTAAAACAACTGATTTTGCTTCCACTGGGTTAGCATTCAAGTCTAAGAATTTTCCTGCAATCAGTGGTATGCAATTGTCTAGAGTTAAACACAGTAGGCGACAGAGAAGAGACCAAAAACACTATAAAGCAGCTCTTCACAAATGGGCATCGACATGATGTGTTTCCTTCAAGTGACTGCCAGGGTGCTGATTTTAGTTCAATCACTGAAAGAAGAATTAAGGATATGGGGTCGCACAGAGTCGGATACGACTGAAGCTACTTAGCAGCAGCAGCACCCGGTCTTACAGGATCATCATTCTCATCACTCAGCCCAAACCAGAGCACAAGCTAATAGAACCATAAGCGCCGCTATGCTAACTTTTAAGTTTTTCAAGTGCTGCTGATAGCTTAGCATTTTGCCAACTTCCTTTAAGTTTGCCACCAGGAACTGGACCCAGTGCCATGGCCCAGGCCCTAGAAGGTCCTCTGTTGTTTTGTTAACAGTAAGTGAAGAAAAAAAATGAGACCTCCCTCATGGTGATGCACCATCACCTACTAAGGTTTCACAAGGCAAAAGCACAAGTTTGCTACTGACTTCCTTCGCTGATAAAGAGCTGCATGCAGCCAGTAACAAGGGCAGAATAAGGGTCAGCTCCCCGTGGTTACCTAGAGATTATCTGCAGACTGACAGCTGTAACTGCAGAGGACAGAGACTGATATTGAGATGTCAAGATTAAGGTAAATTCTCCAAGTCAGGACCAGCAATGCTGTTCTCCTAATTGTCCCCCTGAGCCTTCTCTCAGCTCTCCTTCCCCGGCCAACTACCTCTCTGCAGTGCCAGACACTGCCTTTCTGAACAAATGATAAAACGAAGAAGAAAGGCCAGCAGAGAAGAAAAGGTGAAAGGAGAAGAAAAGGGGGGTGGGGGAGAGTGGCAGTGCATGCGTGATAGTGAAAACGAAGGACCAATTTCATAAAGAAACAAGCATTAGACACAGAGGGGCAAAGACAAGTTAAAGGGGAAGGCAGGAGAGAATAACTATGAAAAGTATCCCCAAACCACCTGAAACTAAAATCTTAAAAACGGCTATAATTCATCTTTCTGAGAAAAGGGTTATTTTTACATTATTTTACAATAAAGTGGAAAGACAGCTTTCTCTGAAGTCCAAATAAAGAAAATTTCACTTTGATAATCTATCTTTTTAGGAACTGATACTAATACTGCACACAAACACATACACACACACACACCCCTGCAACAATACACATACTGTTTCTACCTTTAAAAAAGTTACTAATTTCCCAACTTTACGATGAGGGTGCTGACACCTGTACTGGAGGCTGACTGTCATTATTGGACTAAACAATTTTAAACTTATTTATATGTGCATTAGTTTCTCACACTCTTGACTCTTGACTTGTTTTCCAAGATAATTGGAAGCAGCTGCACTGGAAAGATTATAGCGCTGCAGTGTTCAATATGGCGGCTACCATCCACATGGACTGCTGGTTTGCTTTATGCAGACACAAACGCAGATGGGCTCTGCCTGTAAATACACCCTATATCTCAAATAGTGTGTAAAATACCCCATTAGTAATTATTTATTCTGAATGTGTGTTGGAATAATATCCTGGATATATCTGGTTAATTAAATACATAATACTAATATATCATTTTTTTTTTAACATAATGACTGGAAAATTTAAAATAACACATGTGGCTAGCATTCACTGCTCCTATTGTATTTCAGTTGGACAGCACTGGTCTAGAACATAGTAAGTACACAAAGAAATGATGTCCAGGAGATTGCACCTCAATGACAAAACTCCCTATCCACCTCAGTAAAGGCCTTGGCCTTCTCCCTGCCTCCCGCCACACCACCAACCTTGTCATTAACATAGTGTGCGGCACCCAACAATCACTCTATAAATGTTTCTTTGATGGAGCTGAATGAAGGCAACCAAGGTACAATGTAAAAAAGCAGTATCTAAAAGTGGCTTCTTAAAAGTTAAGAAAATTCACTGGCTGCTTGGGACAGTTAGCAGATGGATCATACGCAGGCTGATCCATAAAGTCAATTTAAAAACGAACTTCTCGTTATCTATGATGGTTGTGAGAGTCGCAGAAAACAATACCCTTGTAGAAAACAAAAGCCGCTCAGAGGCAATGCTACCTACCATTTAGCATTCGGCTCATTTCATGCTTTCAGAGTGTGGGGTAAGGACAGGTGGGGTAGAATGTTTTCTTTGCTCTAAGTCTACGCTTGGCATTTTCCATTTTAACCCCCTGAATCACTGGCCTCCGGAATAGACCAGCTGTGCTCAGGGGAAATGCAGGCGGTGCTCACTGAGCAGTAAAATATACGGATGGGGTGGTCAGAAGAGACACCTCAGTCTTCATGAAAGACAGGGGGTTACTGGGAACAATCGGGGAGGGGGTGGCTGCCCTAACCCCAGGTGTCTGAAGAACAGTGCCTGGGGAAGGGGGTGGCCTCAGCAGGGCAGCTGCTCCAGCAGGCCTGACCCTGTGTGCCTCTCAGTGTGGACACGCTGACCGTAGTCCCCGGGAGCCACTCAGCTCAAATACGCGTTCTCTTCGGACCTGATCTGTTTCCCCATCTCCACCAGACATCATCAGGGGTGTCAAAGTGTAAGTCTGTCCAGAGTGGTATTCACAGACACATCCACTCTCAATGAAAACGGTCCTTTTCTCTACTCCTGACCACAATTTTCATAAATGAGGTAAAAGATGCAGGCCCACTTTTTCCATGAAATGTATTTAGTAGTTGCCAATCACTCTGCTTGTGTCTGCAATTCTGTTATTTACTGGGTGAACTGAGAGGATTTCTCTATTTGACATTTACCAGGAAAAGGGTTTCCCAGAAAGGCTTTTTTTTTTTTTTTTTAAGCTATTCATAACATATCACAGAAAGACAGAATGGGAAAAGCTGTACCACTGATTCTTTTGGATCCTTTTTAATCTCCCATGGGAAAATTAGGACGCAGGAGTTATTATCCATCACCTCAATCTAAGTGGTCCTTTAAAGATACATTCTGCTTCTGTGCTCTTTCACCATGACTGTATTTCAGGACCAAATTAATGAGAGAAGCACAACTGCATCCAAAACATACTTGTTTTAAGGGCACAGTGGGGCTTCCTAGGTGGCATAGTGGTAAAGAACCCGCCTGCCAATGCAGGAGATGCAAGAGATACGGGTTCAATCAGTGGGTCAGGAAGATCCCCTGGAGGAGGAAATGGCAACCCACTCTAGTACTCTTGCCTGGAGAATCTCATGGACAGAAGAGACTGATGGGGTCACAGACTCAGACACGACTGAGCGTGCACACACAAACACACAAGGATCCTAAAAATCTCACCAGGACTTGCCCACCTCAGCGTATAGTCAATGAATCTACACCTTTGCAGATTTGAGCGGGATGATTCAGAAACTCGGAAGTTCACCTGTGACCTGTAGGACAGCCCACAAGCTCTTCAAGAGAAAAAAGATATCCGGAGCTTTCCCTCTGGGTAGTTCTCACCAGCGTTCACCTGGCCTCATTCTCCGCTCTCTCCCTCCTCCCAGGGATGGTTCTGGGTCCCTCTGCACCTTCCCAGTGCACCCGGGGACACGGAGCCTGGTCTGAGGGTCATGCCGGGGAGACTGGAGTCCCCTGGCCCTGGTCCCACAGTCCAGCAGCACTGAGGGACATGCAGGGCCCTGGGCTCACTCTCTCTCTCTGCCCCCATGTCTCCTAGCCTTCCAACTCTCTCCTTGCCTACCTTTTCCCACCCTCCACTCAACTCAATTGATGCTTCACAGCTCAGCAGACACATCAACTGCCCAGAACACCCTCCCAGGCCCCCAGCTCGCCTCCTAAGACTGGGTGCCGAGCTGCCTTCCAGCACACAAGCTCACCACCACAGCGTGCCTTCCAGAGGCGGCCTGCACCCTCTCCGCCCAACAAGCCCTCTACCTCTCCCCCAGGAAGAAGCACGGAGAGCCTGGGCATCTGTGAACTGCTCCCAGGAACCAAGGGCAGGGAGTCCAACAGCTCTGACCACACGCAATCCTAGGATGAGCACTTGGGGTCATTCCCCTAACTCCAGAGCAAGCAATTCTAATGCCTGCCTGAGTCCCCACCACACATCTGACACCAGGTTAGATTCTAACGGATGCTACCGCTCCTCTCCCTGTGCCTCTAACCAAGAGGGTGGGTCACCCCTCATTCTGGAGAGAAGGCAAGGGGCCCTGAGGTAGAGTCGCCAGGGTCGTGGGGTCAGGAATCAGTTGGTAGTTCTCCTACCAAGAAACTGTAGATTCCAAGGTCTACACTCCCACCTCCACATGGCTGGTTCTCAGAGCAGGGCTCCAGGAGCTCAGGGCGTTTTTTGTAGGTGACACTGAGATGTCCGAATGCACGTGGACTTGGCCAGAGGCTCATGACTTGCCTGCAGACTGCACGAGGAAGCAGCTGGTAGAACGCAACATCTCAGAAAAGGGAAAACAATGCCACTGAGGTTTTGTTCTCTTGGAACACAGCTGCTTTTCAGTTACAGATGTGATGAACGTTAACACGTAATGGTTTATTATTTTTACTCGGTTTACAAACAAGTAACAAATATTTCAAACTGTCCTTGCTTCAAATTTCTAAGCCAACAAATATTAACACATAAAACTCACATAAAGAATCTTGAGAGTCAACTATATATGGCTGAGTCCCTTCACTGTTCACTTCAAACTATCACAACATTGTTCATTGGCTATATCCCAGTATAAAATGTTCTTGGTGTTAAAAACAATAAAAATAGAAAGAATCCTCGAGTCACCAACAATTTTAAAGCACGTAAAAGGGGCTGAGATGCAGAGAAAGACAAATAGCATACAATTTCACTTACATGTGGAATCTAAAACAGCCAAACCAATGAGCAAACATCACAAAGCAGGAACAGAGTCACAGACACAGAGGATGTCCAGGTGTCTGTTGGAAAGAAGTGGGTGGAGGGGAAGAGAAATAGGTGAGGGTGACTGAGAGGGACAAACTCCCAGTTACAAAACTAATGAGCCACAGCTGTGAAACGTACAATGTGGCGAATACAGCCCGCGATTACCTAACATCTTTGCATGGTGACATATTGTAACCGGACTTACTGTGGTGACCAGTTTGAAATGCACAGATATTTGAAAGCACCGTGTCATGTAACAGAAACTAAGACTACAGTGCTACAGGTCAATTACACCTGAAATACAAACCAAAAAATGCATAGAAAAAGAGATGAGACTTGTGGTTACCAGAGGCAGGGCTAGAGGAGAAGGAATTGAAAGTGGTAAAAGGTACAAGCTTCTAGTTATAAGATAAATAAGTACCAGGGATACAGTGTATGACATAATGAACATAAAGAACACTGCTGTATTTCATACGTAAAAGCTGATACAAGGGGAGAACCTAAGAGGCCTCATCACAAGAAAAAAAATTTTTTTCTGTTTAATTTTGGACTTAGATGATGGGTGCTCACGAAACTTATTTTGACAACCACTTCATAACATATGTAAATCAAATGATTATACCATACTCCTTGTACACTTTATACAGGGCTGTAGGTCAACTATATCTCAACAAAACTGGAGGAAAAAAAAATAAAATATAAATAAACTATCTAATGATTGATAGGAAGGAAGGAAGGAAGGAAGGAAGGAGGGTGGTCTGAGATGAAGAGGGAAACTACTGTCCTAATCAGCTGTTGGAAAGCAATAGAAGCCAGGTTTTCTCTTTCCCTCTAAGTTGTATCCTCAAATCATCAAGCTAGTCTGGAGCTAGCATTAAAGACTGCGTCCACACAATGAACATATGGCTCAATGAGCTCTGGCGTCTGTTCTAATAGTCTCCTTTGCTGACTCCTCATTATAAAGTTAGACTTATCTTGAAAGATATTTAAACATGTGATAGAATTTTTAAAATATCTGTTCACTACCCATGAAACATCTAAAAAGCATAGCTTCTATTAAAATGTAAAAAAAAAAAAAAAACCTCAAGATTAAAAAAAGTTAATAATCCTATCTGAATGTGCTAATTCAGCAAATTACATCAACATTTCAACTTAATTTGGTAACTTCCCTGCTACACAGCATGGTTTTGAATCACCATTGTGTCATATACAAAGTGTAAAATAATTTTAGTAGTTCTAAAGCAAAACATAATCAGATAGATAGATGATTTGCTTGAGTGGCAAGTGAGTCAGTCCCAGGGAGAGAGAGGTGTTGAGGTTACTGAACTATCCACTCCATTAAACTCACCGCACCCAGAAACAGGGGCTAAAGGGGGGTGATATTTGCACAAGTCAAATTTAATGTTTCATAACTAAGGCCATATTTCATAACATGTAACCTGTTCCTTAAAAATAAAAGTGACTTTATACTGTATTTAGTACACAAGAAATGACACGAATTACAAAGTAAGGTTCTCACTGCAGCAGAGCAGAAAGTAGAACCTAGAAGAGAATTGACATTTATGGGTTTCCCTGGTAGCTCAGATGGTAAAGAAGCCGCCTGCAATGCGGCAGACCTGGGTTCAATCCCTGGGTTGGGAAGATTCCCTGGAGGAGGGCATGGCCACTCACTCCAGTGTTCTTGCCTGGAGAATCCCATGGACAGGGGAGCCTGGAGGGCTACAGTGCATGGAGTCACAAAGAGTCAGACACAACTGAGCAACTAAGCACAACAAGCATGCACCACAGGCTAGAGATCACACTCTCACGATACAAGTATATTACCCCACTTGACCTCAATGCCCTTTGAGATGGGCACTTTTTCCTCTCTTACTGATGATGAATCTGAGGTTCAGAGAGGGTAAGAAATTATCTCAGGTCACCAAGCAAATAAGGAGAGCTGTAATTAAAACACTCTTCTGATTTCAAAGTCTACGGTCATCTCGAGACTTTACGCCTCTCTAGTATGATTTTCAGAACTGAGTGCTTCAAAAGCTGAAGAGATTCTGCAAAGTTGAGGAGAAAAGAAAACAGCAAATATCATGTAAAAATGTTTAAAAAGGCAACTAAACCTAGATAATAAAAATACCTCAAATCTACTTGTTTAATATACCTCATAAACAGTTCCAGGTTAGTCTATGATGGTGTGCTTGAGAGGATGCAGCTGGAGATAAAGGGAAACACATTTGGTGGCCACTGGTATCTGCCAGGGCACAGACCCCAGGCATTAGGGGACTCAGGGCCCACATACTTATCTATGTCCTCTGAACCTCTGTTAAAACATCTGAGCTCTTAAAATGAGGGAAAGCTAGAGGAGATCAGCAGTTTCCACCCAGGGATGGGATTACAGTCTCCCCTACACCGTGCTTGTCCTCCAGGGAGGAGAGAAGATGGGACCAGGAGGTGTCTAAGGGCCACTGCTCTGAGAAGATCCCATGTTTAGTAAGAAACTTTGGGGGAACAAGAAGGGACTACTCCCTGGAAACTAAGTCAAGCTCCTTTCTGCCCTAGGAGCCACCCAGGTGGGACAAGGCCCCAGCAGCTAGTGGACAGCCCTCCTGCCCTCCCTCCATGCTGTCCACAGTCTTGGGAGCCCGTTCCCATCACTGCAGGTGAGGCTCCAGGATGCTAAGTGGCTCTCTCTGGGGGAACACAGGCCAGGTGGCTGAGGCCCTTGTGGCCCCCCGACCTCAAGACCCATCCTGAGAATTCCCAAGTGTGTCGGGCCTGTAAGCACAGCTCCCCCAAACCCCCACTGTGTCCTGAGGTCCCCCAGAGACTTCCTGACCGTCACTTCCCTAGTCCCACCAAGGCAGAAGCTTCTCTGATCTAAATGACTCTCCACCTGCAATGCTCCCTAAAAGGCTCTGCTTCCAGACCCCACCCTTTTACTTGCATGTAGCTTCATTCTCCGGGGAAGGCAATGACACCCCACCCCAGTACTCTTGCCTGGAAAATCCCATGGACGGAGAAGCCTGGTGGGCTGCAGTCCATGGGGTCGCTAACAGTCGGACAGACTGAGCGACTTCACTTTCACTTTTCTCTTTCATGCATTGGAGAAGGAAATGGCAACCCACTCCAGTATTCTTGCCTGGAGAATCCCAGGGACGGGGGAGCCTGGTGGGCTGCCGTCTATGGGGTCACACAGAGTCGGACATGACTGAAGTGACTTAGCAGCAGCAGCAGCAGCTTCATTCTCTCCCATTCCCATTCCCCAATCCCTGGTCCCTGGTCACACTGTCCTCACAAGGCCTGGGCTCCAGATTCACAGCTCATCTCCAGGTGCCCCCACCAGCCCAGGCACTGTCTAGTCCATTATCACAGGTGAAGTCCAAATTCTTTACAGCAGAATATAGACCTCTATGCCCAGGCCCTGCCGGCAGAGAATTCAACAGCCCATGCCCCCTCTGACGTACTTGCAACGCGTCCACAGTTCACACCCTTGGCTAAGTCCTGACCAGGTTCCAAGCACCCTCACCAACAAGCACTGCCTCTCTCTGGACACCTGTCGCATAACCATGCATGGTCTTTCCCTCTGATTTATACTTTCACATATCGGTCACGGTTCCCCAAATTGATTACAAGTTCGTTAGGAACGAGCACTGTGCCTTACAGCTCTAAAATCACACTGTGCCATCTACGCTCAGGGCTGCAATCACAGTGGAAGATCAATACATATTTCTGAACAGCACTCCAAATACTCTGTACGTACAGACATTAATTTATTTTTCCTAGACCCAGGGCACAAACACCAACACTTATAATGGAAAGATGGCTTTGGGAGTACTAGAGCTTAAAACCTAAATCTGTCTGCTTATAAATTCTGTAAGATGAAATCCCAGCTGATAAAAAGGAAGACCTCTGCTTTCAGTGCTAGGTATCCAAATCTGTTAAGAGATTGAACAGTTTCTGTGGATTGTCGTTTACTATGATTTTCTGCAGGGTGCCAGTTAAGTTCACACTAACATTCAACAGCTGGTTCAGAAGACCACATGTTGCAGGGAAAATAACAATAAAATAAAATTTAATATTTATTAAAATACAATTTTTAATTAAATCATCACCAACTCAATGGACATGAGTTTGGGTAAACTCTGGGAGTTTGTGATGGACAGGAGGCCTGGCGTGCTGCAATCCATGGGGTCGCAAAGAGTCGGACACGACTGAGCAACGGAACTGAAAATATGATTGATAAAAATTATTTTAAAATAATGTTTCCTAAAAGAGGTGGGAGGCACTACCACAAATACATGAAACATTGCTGGAAACCAAGGCTCAGAGTATTTTTAAATCAGAGAGAGGGGTAGAGAGAACAGCATAGAAAAATAAAGAGAAGGGAAAAACACTTGGGTCCAATATCCACCTCCCCGCTGGCAATGAGAACAGAGCTCCTTGCAAGCAGGACCTGGGTTTAGCTTTTCTATGCACTCTTAGCTCCAGCACAAGTTCTAGGGCAGGGCGATTCAAGATTTATTTTTTATTTTTTTGAAAAAGTGGGTAAATGCACAAGCCACTAAGTGAGAGAGTAAGTTAAGGAACTAATAGAAGGATGGTGACTGCCGCCATGAAATCAGAAAACGATTACTTCTTGGCAGGAAAGCGACAACAAACCTCGACACTATGTTGAAAAGCAGACACATTACTCTGCCAATAAAGGTCAGTATAATCAAGGCTATGGTCTTCCCGGTGGTCACATACGGTTGTGGGAGCTGGACCAGTAAAGGCAGAACGCCAAAGAATTGATGCCTTCAAACTGGTGTTGGAGAAGACTCCTCAAAGTCCCTTGGACCGTAAGATCAAACCAGCCAATCTTAAGGGAAATCAACCCTGAATATTCACTGGAAGGACTGATGCTGAAGCTGATGTTCCAATATTTTGGTCACCTGACGCAAACAGACAACTCATTGGAAAAGTCCCTTATGTTGGGAAAGATTGAGAGCAGAAGGTGAAGAGAGTGTCAGAGAATGAGATGGCTGGATGGCATCACTAATGCAATGAACATGAACTTGGGCAAACTCCAGGAGATGGTGAAGGATAGGGAAGCCTGACGTGCAGCAGTCCATGGGGGTCACAAAGAGTCGGATACGTCTGGGCTACGTACGTTCAGTCACATACGACTGAACAAGAAGTAAAGGGGGAAAAAAAGAGATTCTGGAGCAGCTTACAAGAAAACAGAGGACCTGCAGTGAAGCAGCGTTCCCCAAAGATAATGGGAAACCTCGCGAGAGCAGCGCGTCACCGCGAGGCGGCAGGCCCCGCGCCCTTACCTGAGGCACAGGCACTTTCTGCGGGGTGCTCTGGGGCGAGGGGTGGAGCTGCGCCCAAGGCTGGTGGTGCGGGTGCGGGGGTGAAGACTGGTGGTGCAGGCCCGGGTGGGGCTGCAGCGGAGGGCAGCTGGGCAGCTGCTGGAAGGCCGGCTGCGGCCCGGGGTGCTGCTGGCCGGGGAGCAGGCGGTCCTGGACGGCCTGCGGGTCGGCGAGGCTCACACCGGGGCAGCCGTTAGGCCTCAGGTGCGGGGCCGGGGACATGCCCAGGAACGGGCGCGCCGGCGGCAGGCTCCGCGGGCCCAAGCTCCTCGGTCCGAGCCCCAGGGCGCCGCCGGGCGGCTGGTGAGCGGGCTGCGGGTGCGGCATGCTAGGGTAGCCGCCCACGTCCATGGGGGCGCTGCCGGGCCGCACCTGCGGGGGCGGCGTGCCCGCCGCGCTGCTGCTCATCGCTTTCAGGGGTGACATGGGAGGCGGGGAGGCATACGATCCCTGAGGCTGCGAAGGGTGCATAGTTTGCGCGTTCATTTGGTTCAGTGAGCCGCTGGGGTGGACGGGCTGCTGGTGCAGGAGTCCTGGGGCGCTGCCGGGCGGGAATCCCACCGCGCTGGGGTACCTCGGGACGGACTGGTTCAGGGGAGCGCTATTGGTAAGGCCTAGGTTCTGGTTCATCCCTGTACTGTTAACTAATCCCTGATTTAGGTTGCTGTAAGGATAGCGGGAGTACTGCCCTGAGTTGTTTATAGTGGGTGAGGGGACTGTCTGGCTCCGAGAACTAAAGGTGAGGGTCTGCGGCCTCACGGCCCCTTGCGGAGCGGGGTTGGGGGAGAACCGGGGGCTGTGGGCCACCGAGTCCCCATGGAGAGCGGTGGGAGGGTGGTGGTGGAAGGGCTGCACCGCGTGGCGCAGGCTCGGGGCCACCCCGGGGCTCTGTGGGGGGCCGTGCGACAGGTGGCCCGGCCCGGGGCCAGCGATGAAAGGGTTTCCCTGACTCCGGCCCTCCTGGCCCGGGGGAAACTGGCCCATCCTCGGCTGCGGCTGGCCATGCTGCGGCATGGAGAAGTCCCCCCGCGCCAGGTAACCGCCTAGCTGCTGCAGGTGCGGGGGGTGGCCCTGCCCGGGGGGCCCCGATGGGGCCGGCTGGGGCTGCGGAGGCGGCGGCGGCGGCGGCGGCTGGTAGGGGGCTCGGATCTGCTCGGGCACCTGCACGGCCCGGGGGCCCCACATGGAGCCGCCGTCCACAAAGGACTGGCCCCCGTGCCTCTCATTCTGCAGGCCCGGGTAGACGCCCATCTGGCCGCCGCCGCCGCCGCCGCCCCCGCCACCTCCGTGGGGGACCTGGGGGACGGGAGGGGTGTGGTACTGCGAGTGAGGAGACGCCAGTCCGTTCCCGGGGGCATTGCTCAGCATTCTGTTGGGCTGGTCCATCAGGTGCATCTTCTGCGGCTCGTACTGGTTATAGTGATCGAAGTGGGTCAGCTTGCTTTGATTCTGGTTGGTGGAGGGATGGTGGAGGGAAGGCTGCAGGGAGGCGAAGCCTTGGTCTATAGGCATCTGCTGACCCATGGGGTTCACGGGGTTGTCAGGGTAACCACATTCGCCCAGGCCTTCGAGGCCCTCATTGAAAATATTCCCGTCCTCGCCAAAAAGACTCATCATTCCTGGATCCGCCATCTTCTCCCAGCACACGGCTGGCTCCTCCAGACCAGAGCGCGGGAGCTCGTCTGTGCTTCACTTCACTGAGGGCTTGTCCTCAGAGCCTATAATCCTGACTAATCTTCTTCATGTCACTCCATATTTCTTTAATTCTCTTGGACCCTGCAGTGTCAGGCAAAGTCTGGATCGAGGTCCTGGAAGGGATTGGGAGGTAGTGGGGAGGAAGGAAGAAAACAAAGAATTAGGGACAAATGATTAAAAAAAAAAAAAAAAACCTGTCAGCATTTTACGCGTTTGAATTTGGTCTCCACCAACAATACTAATCTAGCCCCCTCACTGAGCCATATTTTATAAATCTAGTTCACTTTAAGAGAAACTCATTAGCTTCTACCAGAAGCATTGTTATGATCAGTTACTTAGAAAGCAAGCAAAACACTAACCTTAACCTTAAATTAATCCATTCACTACACTTCCTCGCGTTCCATTCTTGGATGGAACAGAACAAAAGAACACAACATGAAGCAGCAGCAGCTGCCACAGCAGGCCAGCAGATGCATGACTATCGCCAAGCAGCCCATCTGCCGCACTAAAGCCCTGGAAATGCTCCGGTTACCAACAGCCCGCCCTTAACCTTATTCCCCTGAGCGGTGTAATCAGATGAGCAGCCGCTGCACTGAGGGCTGTGAAAAGCTCAACTTAGTTAAATTGACTAGAGGATTATACAAATACCAAAATCAGTCATTTTGTACAAATTGGATATTTACAGCCCACATACAACCAACAAGGAAATGGCAACAGGGGTGTCGAAGGAGACAGCAGCGGCAAAAATACTGGATGGCCCGTTTGCAAGTGGCGTGACCACTCATCACTTCCTTAAATCTGATGGTAGGAACAGGCCAGAGAGAGACCGGAAGGAAGGCTTTCATTCTCCCGCATCCCCCACTCACCCCCGCCAGAGGAAGTCCCCTCACAGGTTCATCATTCACCCACCAGCCCTGGGCTCTAGGAATGGACCACTGTGTGACTGCTTGGACAAACTCTAGTTGGACGGACAGTTTCTAGACGATGACCGTTCTCTTTGGTAGAGACAGAAAAACCTTTACCCAAACCGTTCAAAACTGAAACTTTTAACAGAATAAAGTTCAAAATGTCCCTGCAGCCCTCTCCCTCGCCCTGACCTCTTCTGAGACCAGGCAGGCCAGAGCAGGTCGGGGAACAGGGAGCAAGCCCACCCATCTGCATCCCAGGTTTACAGCACGTGGTGGATACTAAGTAACACTCTGTGCTTTATGCAAACACTTCCTAAGGACTCTGTATCAGATGAAAATAACCGATTTAAACAATGTTTCCACAATCAAAACAGGAAAGTGTTTTTTTTTTTAATGCTAATTAAATCGACAGGCCTAATAAAGAACTAATTCACATAGGAAAAATGTCCAAAATCTTAAACATCTTTGGAATTTAACTCATTTTTTCCCCTCTTTCATAAGCACACGAAGCATTGTGTGATACTGCCCAACTTGAAAAAACAGTATCTTGTTGAAGAATTTCAAAAGGGATGTTATAAACAGGCCCGGCCATAAATCCTACTGACACCCGTCCACATAAGCATGGGAAAGGGGCCGGCTGGAGGGCTGGCCAGCACCTCCAGCACCGGTTGAGAACTCACCCCAAGACAGATCGAAATTCAGATTCCTATTCTAACACACCCCCAACAAAGGGGGGATCTTTGCCTACAGAAAATGTAAACAGCATTCCTGCTTGCTGTCAGAGCTACAGACAGAACACCTGAGAGGGTCTCCGGGTCGGCAGTGCTCAGGCGACAGCTGTCAGCTGAAGCCAAGGGTCTCTTCACTTGGCCGCTAACTGCCGTGAATTTTCTGATCTACTTTCTCCAAAAACAGGGGTCAGACGCGTGGAAATAAGGTGAACGTGAAAGCCATTTTATTTACAGTCACGCTGCTTCACTACACAGCTGCTTTAAAATGCAAACTCAGGAGCAGTCGAAATCTCCAGTGCCAAATGAAACAAATATTTATAAATTGAATTTACTCCTAAAAAGCCTACGCAGTCAGTCTTCATTTATTCAAGGTTCATTCTGGCTTTCAAGGAAATAAATACAGGAATGGACTTGATAACAGCTTAAACTAGCCGTGCAGACTAACCACTTACCAAAATAACCTTTCAAATTAGCTTAAGGAAGGTAGCATCTAAGTTGCATGTCCTAGATGGCCTTATTTTATAGGATAATGGCTTCATCCTCCCAGGTCCTCCACGTGTCACAGGAGGGCCATATGGGGTTCTCAGCCAGCCTCTAAGGAAAGAGTCCCGAGGAGTGGATGACCTGGGACACAGCACTCCGACCACTGCCGGCCTGGAGAGGCAGCCGGGAGCGGGCATTCACTTTAGAAGGCTAAGGAGAAAGGGAAAGAGAACTTGCCTCCAGGCCAGGGAAGGGACAAAACAGAACACACACTGTGAGTAATCCTACCCAACACTTGGGTCTCCGGTTCCCTGCTCCTCCCACCCAGGGGCCATCTCCCAGCAGTAGGGAAAACAGCAGTTACGGGGCACAGTTAATATGCCACCTACCAGAGCTGCAGCCCCAGGAAGGTGAAGTCCAGGCAGAGGAGCCGGAACACTACGGCTCCAGTCCGCCGCTGGTAACCACTCGCACTTGCTGGGGCGGCCACCACCCAGCCTGCCCCTTTCCTGACCTCTACACTCACTCCGCTGGCGACTATGTGAGGAATCCATCTGGTAGCTGGACTTCATATTTCTGATCTGAGCTAATCTAATTAATTTATTTTGGTCTTTTTTTTTTTTTTAATTTGATCAAGACCATTTGAATGCCCACTTTTCCCAAGTCACAGCTGCAACACTTAATTTTGTTCCTATCAAAGATACTCAAATAAGCTTCCTTTCCAGAGGGCTGGTCTAAGTTTTCTGTGTCTACACTGGCACTGTCCAATGAAGCCATATAGGTGATTTTGAATTTTCTAGTAGTCACATTTAAAAAGTAGCCCCCAAGAGTGAAATTAATTTTAATAATTTTTGTTTATCCCAACATATGCAAAATATGATCACTTCAACATGTAACTGATATGAATGAGACAGTTTACATTTTCAGTACTGAGTCCTTGAAACCCAATATGTTCTTCACACATAGAGTATATCTTAATTCCTACTAGAGCCACATTTCAAATCAGAAAGGTACAAGTGGGGGCAATGGCTACCATACAAGATGGCACAGGTATAGATTATTAAAAATAAGAAAGAGAAATACAAGTTATCAGTGTTATCAAATAATTCTCATCATTATCACTTCGGAAATAAATTTTCAAGTTGTATTTACATTTGATTTGGCTTTAAGTGAAAATCAAGTTAAATCTCAAGTCGAGTTTATATATTTGAAACATATTTATCGAGTCCCTACTGTGATCCAGGCACTGATCACAATTGCCAGAGATGTATCAGTGAATAAAAACAAAGTTCAGGACTTCCTTGGTGGTCCAGTGGCTAAGACTCTGTGCTTCCAATGCTGGGGGCTAGGGTTCGATCCCTGGTCAGGGGAACTAGATACCATTTGCCACAACTAACAGTTTGCCTGCTGCAACTAAAAGATCCTGCACGCTGCAACTAAGACCTGAAGCTGTCAAATAATAATAAATAAATAAATAAACAAAGTTCCCTTTTGTCCTCTTGGAGGTTATATTCATCTGTAGTTTAAAAGTTTATTTAAAACGTTTTAAATAAAAATTAAGATTCATGGGTTATGGTATAAAATTTAGGATACCATTTTACAAAATATTTCTTGGTAATTTATGATGACAAGTGCTTTAACTGTCTGATATTATTTACATTTTAGTACAGACACCTATAATGACACAATCACGTCTTTCTGCTCAGCACCCTACTAGCAAGTATTTTCTGAGTTCAGAGGTATCTGGAGGTATGTTTGGGGTGAAGAGAAGCACAAGGAGACAGCCCTGCTAAGGGAGTCGTGGACACCTGACCAGAGGCTTGCTGTGCAACCAGCGATGAAAACTTAGAGCAGGCCAGTGCTTTGCAGGCCTCCTAACCCAAGCCCCTCTTCATTTTACAGATGAAGAGCATGTCTATGGACCAAGAAGAGTAAACCTCTGATACAAAATATTTCAACGACAAACAGCTCCCAAAGACCAAAGAGAAATGTACAGATGGAATGTCAACTCGCCAGTGAGGGCAAAAGATTAAAGGTCTTAGACGGGGTCCTATTTATTCAGAGATTGGTCACTAAAATAACTGCTGAAACCACTAAACAGAAGAGAGTTTCCTTTCAAGAAAATTTTCACTTATACTCTCTGTTACATTTAGGAAGCAAGCGCACACTAGCGCCATATTGAGGCTATTGGTTAATATTTTGGGGAGTAAGTAGGATGCAAACTAGCAACTCCAAAAAGCAAGTAAACAGCACCCAGAAAAGGGGGGGTGGGCAAAAAAGCAGGGAGTAAGAAACATCAGAATGAAAGAAACAAGCTGTCTGAAAATGCGTATTAATATTTTGAAGGGAATCTCTGACTTTCCAAAGCTTACATAAACAACAATTTACTGCCATGCTCTGGTTCAAGTAGGATGGCGTCTGTGTCGTCAGGTGTTAATCTGGTGTCTCAGTGACCTGGAAAGCCAGACAGGAGAGAGGTGAACACAGAACACCTTTCATTTCCCCGGGCAACATACTGCAGCTCAACCACTCTGTATCCGGCTGTGGCAGTCAAATGCCATTCGAGTGCCACCCACTTCTTCATAAGAATCCAACCCACGGGGCAAGTGTGAAGTCAGAGGCAGCTGCCCTATAGAGGCCAGCGACCACCTTAGTGTAATGTGGCTTGCTGCGCTTCCTTCTCTCTGCATTTCTCTCCCCCAACTCCCAGGAGCCTGAGGTTTGCGACATAACTTGATTGCTGTTCTCAGGACTTGAGGGAGCATGTGCCAGCATTTCCGAGGGAGTGTGGAGCAGCAGGAAAAAAGGCACCTCCCCACCCTCAGCACAGCCAGGGAGACACCTCAGACCACCGAGGCCACAGATCATACCAGAGGGGGTAAGGACCCCAGGCCAACAGCAGGGATGCACAGAGAGAAAAGGCTCCAAATGGCTGGGCTGCTCCTCACAGACAGTCCTTCCAGCTCCATCACCAGGTCTGTGGACGGTGATCCCTGCACCCCACTATGGGCCCCCAGCAACCACCGGGGAAAGCAGGGGCCTGCCCAGGCCGCCGCTTGATGTGGGAGGAAGCATTGAGCCCACACACAGCGACCCAGATGGAGCGACAGGAAGACCTCCAAGTGACCAGCATCAGCTCCCCACCCGTCAGCTCCAGGATGGCCTCCTGGCTGGACCGAAGGATACTGTTCCTGGAGCCCCCTTCCCCGTGGCAAGACCACATTTTCTCCCTCATTCGTTTGTCCAGGCCATGACTGTGCTGAGCCACGTGGCAGCCACTGGCCATGTGTTGCTATTTAAATGAATAAAAACTAAAGAAAATTCTAAATTCAGCTACTCGGTCGCACAAGCTGTCTTTCAAGTGCTCAACAGGCCGGCGTGGCTGGTGGCTGCAGTGCACACATGGAAGGTTTTTATCAGGGCAGAAAATTGTATGGACGGCAATGCTACAGTTTTCTTCCTAGAGGTAATGTTCTTAGACGAAGACCATATTAAATAGTAGCAAATCTCTTTGATGAAAAAATATTTTCTACTGCTCAGAGATTAGTGTTCTTACAAAGGTCCATACCTATCCCTTGTGATGAAATGTACAGTATTCTTTCCATACATCATATTCTATGCTAATTAACTCTTTTAACTATAAAATTTATCCTTTCTGTAATATATACCAACATATATTTCTATTTCTTAATAACTCGACTACACAAAATTCAGACACCTAGGAATAATTAATTTCAAAGCCCTTTTCACTTATAGCTGTGCTTACATAAAGTATTTGCAAGCTTAATTTTAACAGCCAAAAATCTAAGCCACTCCCTTTCTTAGTGGCTTTGTGTACTATTTTCATTAACTATTTTATTGGAAGAAAAAGATGCAGAAAGAATGAAAAAGGATGTTAAGTCTACGTTAGTCCAAGAACCACATGAAAAATAAGACCAAAAACAGGAAATAAGAGCTGTGTTTATATCCATTTATATCACTAGGTAGCCTCCAACGCTGCTGATAATAGCTGAAGAGACACATTTTTCGTTGTGTGGCTCAGCTCCCTCCACCCACCTCTTCCACCCAGCCAGATGATGGAAAACCACCCTCGATCCTTCCCAGCCTTCATTCATTTAAGAACTATCTAATGAGGACCTACTTTGCATAAGCATTTAACAGACACTGGGTAACAGAGTTGAACGAGCAGACGTGGCCCCTGTTTCAGGTAGCCTGCTGTTCTAATAAAGCCCCGTGGACACCCTGCCCATCCATCCCCATCCAGCCTGGGGATGTTCCTCTCACACACTGCACAGTCTACTGCCTCCTCCGGTTCACGCTGTCTCTGATGTAATCAGGCATGGTGGTTTGGTGAAGGATAAAACCTTAAAGGCTGAGGGTTCTCTGGAGCCGGGTCTCAACACGATCACATGCCTGACTGAACAATCTTCGAGGCCACACCATGAGTCCTCTCTCGCCCTGGTTAAAATCCTTAAAGTAGTCCCCCAGCTCCTGGGATGGAACCCAAAGGCTCCAGCAGATTGCATGGCACTCTGTGATCAGACCCCATTGGCCTCCCCGTCCTCTGCTCCCCAGTTCCCTTCCCTCTGCCCCTGAAACCTTCACCAGCACCCAGGCTGGGTCCATCAAAGCACTGCCAGTGCTGTGTTTTACTTTACTGGCCACCTCCTCACACCTGCCTCACCTCCACACCTGCCTCCTCACCCCCTGGCTGTGACCACCTACCTGGGCAGTGTCCTGCCCTTCAGCCCGCCCTCTGCAGGCTGAGTCCAAAGCCCTCCCTAGAACTCCCACCACACTGGGGCAGGAGCTACAAAAGCACGAAACACACCTCGCTCTGGTTTCTCTACCTGCCTCTCTCCCTGCAGACTGCAGCCTTGCCATTGAGGCAGGATGCTGGGACCACTGGCACCCTCTGGGAGCTGGTGAGACATGCGGAATCCTGAGCCCACTCTGACCTCCTGCCCCAGGGTCTGCGTGTTATTAACAAGGAACCCGGGTGATTCCTGCACTTGTGGAAATTTGGTAAGTCCGGTTCACAGACCCTGAGTGCCTCTTGAGCTACAGCTGTGATTCTCCTCGATTAACGTAAGAAGGAACCACAAACAACAGGTTGTTGTTTAGTCACTAAGTCACGTCTGACTCTTTGGCTACCCCCCGTGGACTGTAGCCAGGCTCCTCCGTCCATGGGATTCTCCAGGCAAGAATACTGGAGTGGGCTGCCACTTCCTTCTCCAGAGGATCTTCCTGACTGTGCTGATGGAACCTGCATCTCCTGCATTGGCAGGTGGATTCTTTACCACTGAGCCACCTGGGAAGTCCTCAACAAAAGGTAACAGGTCTCAAAGAATTACCACGCAAGTAAAACAAAGACACACTATCTTAAAGTTAAGGGTAAGCGTGTCCTGCCATTCATGACACTCAAAGAAACAAGACTGACCTCACCCAAAGGACCAGGAACAACCCTTAGTGACAAGTCTTAATCTGTAAGGGTTTACAAACAGTGGACATCCAAAAATGGTTTAATTTTCAAGATACATCCATCCACCTGCTTGACAGTCATTTTTGCAAGACAAAGAAAAAGTACAGTTAACATTAATATCTAATCCTATGTTACATAACACCCTATTTCATAGGTTTCTTGCAGAAATACTTCAGTTATTTCTACATAACTTTGAGGAGTCTGGACATTCTGAGCTGCCTTTCAGATAAAGGTGGGTTTTTTTCTATATAAGAGTCCTGGGGCTAATAAATTTTCTTTCAAGGCAAGTAATTAAATAGCACTCATCTCACAGTTTACACTAAGTGCCCAGTCTCAGCACCTTTTTTTTCCTTTTCTAAATTGGTCAAAAGATGCATAGCATCCTATGCGTAAGCTGCCCACTAAAGCACAAGAATCAATGTCCTTTAGAGAACAACCTTTACTACCCGTGATTCAACACTGAAACATCATCCCCAAGACCAAGGCCACTGAGAAGACAGCTGAACGGCTTGTCTCACTGCAGACACCAGAACACACTCAGAGTAATCGTCCCGCGTGCAGCGCAGAGTGCCCCACGACAGACGGTTCACGATCCAGTGACACTGCAAATAAGCAACATACACGCAGACAAGGGGTGAGGACAGTGCTCAAACCAGAGCTGCACGCCCCATGTCCACACAGACATCCACGTGAAAGGAGTATGCCGTCCATCCCTTATGTTTTTAACGCTGCCTTAATTGTATTGTAGACAAAGGGGAAAACAAGAGAAACCAGGTCCAGAAATAAGAAAATGGAAATTCTGTGTGATTTATTTGGGATGGGGAAAAGGTCAACCTCAGAAATGTACTTCAACCCACTTGGCAAGGATGTTCGTGGGGCAGACTAAGGGGAGAGTAACAAATTTTATGAAATGTGGCGACTGCTTCGTGTGTCTTGCTGAATACTGTAAAAGAACCTGGGATAGTTTAGACAAACAAAATTTGACTGGTGTACAAAGATAGTGATGCCACGTGCTTATTAACCCACTTAAAAAAATGGCGTTTGAAAATGTCTTTCCCCATTTACTCTAGACCTATTTCAAGCTACTGACTTGGCATGTACAGGTGTGCACACACAAACACAAACATCTGGGTGGGGCCAAGCCTACAAGGAGTGAGAATAGGAGAGAAGGAAGGAAGGAAGGAAGGAGCTCCCGGGACCACCTGATCCAGGGTTGCCCCCTAAAGAGACCCTGAGTCACAGGAGGATGCCAAGGGCAACGTGCTGAGAGGCTGAAAGGACAGTGCACATCAACTGCTCTTGGAAGAACCTCGCTTCTTGTATACTTACTGCAGTTGCCACTGATTAACTAACTGACCTGGCAATTCCCTGCATGCTTTTGCATTTTAAAAGGTTCTGGAAGCTGTAAGGGGGATCATGTTTCAGAGAGTTTAAAACTGTACCCCAGTTCAGCCTGGTTGAAAGGTAGGCAGACAGAGTATGGTTAAACAACCTTCTCTGACACACACCTTCAGCGTTCTTTTCCTTCAAGGAAAAGGAAAAAAAAAAAAACACTTTAGCAATACCACAGCTGAAAATAATTTCTCTATTTTCCTACGAGAACAGAGCACATGTGATGAGAAGGGAGCCTTATCCATCAACCTGAGCTCAGAGCCAGGCCAGGCTTCCTGGTGGCTCAGAGGGTAAAGAATGCAGGAGACACAAGTTCGACCCCTGGGTTGGGAAGATCTCCTGGAGAAGGAGGTAGCAACACACTCCAGTATTCTTGCCTGAGAAATCCCACAGACATGGAATCACAAAGAGTCAGACACAACTGAGCAACAACAACACAGCCAGGCCAACTGTCACAGGACACCAAGGGCAGAGGACTCAGGGTGACCTGGAGGGTGTCCTAAGATGCCAAATTGAAACGGAGCAGCGCCATACAGTCCCCCAACCATGTCCTCTGCATGCCTTCTGCCTGTGAAACACTTTAGTCAAAGAATGAGTTTAATCAGAAAAATGAAAAATGTGGGAACAAAAACAAAAACCTAAGGACTAAATAATAATAATATAGGCATTAAGCATAGTCAAGGACCTTTAGTTCTTTCTCAAGGGCTATAGATAATATTCTGAGCCATATCCTGTGAGTTGTCTTGTAGAAACTAAAGTGCCAGGTGGAGAAGTTAACTACATGATGAGCAGACTGTACCCAGGACACGAGCTGCCACAGTTCCGAGAACCGATGGCAAAAAAAAATGGAAACAAGTGCATCCCAGAACTGAAAATTACCTGAACCTAAAACAACCATGATGATGCTAGTCAGACCACTCACGACCGATCGAAGATGCTTAGAGATGATGGTACTATTTCTGCATGGAGCCCCCCACCCCATTATGTCTATAAAAGCTCTCATGCCCTGCTTGTCAGGGCGGGAGTAGGCCTTCGGACAACGTCCACCACTCCCCCTCCCAGTTGATGGCGTCTGAAATAAAGCAATCTTTCCTTTCCAACCAACCTAGCCTGGAAACCCACTCCAGCGTTCTTGCCTGGAGAATCCCAGGGACAGCAGAGCCTGGTGGGCTGCCGTCTATGGGTCCCACACACACCTCCTTTTGGTAACAGTATTACATGCAAAAGAGGGATACAAAGGAATTATATAAATTCAAATTTCCATCAGGAAAATGAGCAATATTAAAGGGAAACAGAACTGTTAAGGAAGATTCAGAAGGGCTCTGGAAGAGCTTTAAAGAGAGTATTTGGGGAAACCACACATCGTTTCAAAAAGGTAAACCTACAGACAGAAAAATGAGAGAAAACAGACTTTACTTACTCAGTGACTACTGTATTAAACTACTCTTTTAACAGATTATATTTGAAGGAAATGGAATTAAGGCTGGAATACAGACTTCCCTGGTGGCTCAGACAGTAAAGCATCTGTCTACAATGCGGGAGACCCGGGTTCGATCCCTGGGTTGGGAAGATCCCCTTGGAGAAGGAAATGGCAATCCACGCCAGTACTATTGCCTGGAAAATTCCATGGACAGAGCCTGGTAGGCTACAGTTCATGGGGTCGCAAAGAGTTGGACGTGGCTTTACTTCACTTCATATACCAAACAGTTTGCATTCATTATTTCATAATTATTCTGACTTACATAACAAAGTTGGAAACTTTTTTCCATAAGTACACTTATGAACACAAGCAGATTCTATCAACACAATGCCACCATAAAACTATTTGCCAATCAAAACCATTATCAAAAACTATCACAATAAAATAACTGTTGTTTATGTATGGATGTGAGAGTTGGACTGTGAAGAAGGCTGAGCGCTGTAGAACTGATGCTTTTGAACTGGGGTGTTGGAGAAGACTCTTGAGAGTCCCTTGGACTGCAAGGAGATCCAACCAGTCCTTTCTAAAGGAGATCAGCCCTGGGATTTCTTTGGAAGGAATGATGCTAAAGCTGAAACTCCAGTACTTTGGCCACCTCATGTGAAGAGTTGACTCATTGGAAGAGACGCTGGTTGGGGGCAGGAGGAGAAGGGGACGACCGAGGATGAGATGGCTGGATGGCATCACCGACTCGATGGACGTGAGTCTGAGTGAACTCCGGGACTTGGTGATGGACAGGGAGGCCTGGCGTGCTGCGATTCATGGGGTCGCAAAGAGTCGGACAAGACTGAGTGACTGAACTGAACTGATGGACAAGGAAATGGCAACCCACTCCATTATTCTTGCCTGGAGAATCACATGGATGGAGGAGACTGGTGGGCAACACCCCATGGGGTCACAAAGAGGCGGACACGACTGAGCGACTAACACACACAACTGTTGCTTAAACTATCCACTGTGTGCAGCTAAATAAAGCTAATACCTCTTCTAGCCAATTAAATGTCTTCACTCATATTTGCATTTATTAAAAAATGAAAGCTTTATCCATAAACTCTGTATGTGTGTATTTCCCGCACTCAGAGCAAAGGCTCAGCCCTAACTTGACCCTTCTCCTCATTACCCTGAAATCTTCTGAGCCTTTTTCCCAATGAGCTGTGTACCATGGGGAAAACTCACTTTATGAAATACTTTTTATATTATTCTTAGTAAATTAATTCACACCTTATATCTGTTTACAAAGATTACAAGATGCTCGTAGCAAATTCCTTTTATTGTCTGACTGTATCACCAAACTCTTCAGTGTCATTGAGAGCCACCTGTAAAGATCTTCCTCACTATTTCCCCCCAAAAAAATCAATCAGCCAATTCTAGCTTTAAGTATTTCTTACCTGAGCTTCCCTGGTGGCTCAATGGTCAAGATTATCTGCCTGCAATGAAGGAGACCCAGGTTCAGTCCTTGGGTTGAGAAGGTCCCCTGGAGAAGGGAATGGCTACCCACATCCAGCATTCTTGCCTGGAGAATCCCATGGATAGAGGAGCCTTGCAGGCCACAGTCCATGGGGTTGCAAAGAGACACGACTGCGTGACTCAGTGTACAAGATGCCTCACAAGAGAACCTCATTCTAACTTGCAGGTAAACTTAACATTTCAGTTTGAAAGGGGATCCCATTATGTAGTTACAAATTTCAACACTGTGTCCACTTCAGTCACAGATCAATATTAAGTTCACTTCAAATCAGCAAGTAGACTGTAAGAAAAGGCAAAGAGGGAAGATAAGCTACGACCAAGTGTGACATTTGTTTCACATAATGAGGACAATCGAGGTAATTTAAGGCTACCGATGGCGCCTTATAATTGAATTTTGTACTTGGTTTAATCGAAGAACACAAAAACGACCAGACACCTACCCTGCTTTGAAAAGAGTCTGCTGAGGCGCCCTACGGCTTTCAGGGGCTTAACTCCTCGACATCAGGTGCTAATAAAGTGATGATCCCGATGAGAAAGTCTGAGCAGTTACATTTCATGACACCCACCCTGAGTGGTTCAGGTTTCCACCCCATGTCTAGGAGGCCTCTAAACATACCAAATCCTCTACTTCATGCCCATTTCTCAGGGATGGCTTGAAAATCTTCACAATTTTTCCTATAAAATAATTCTGAAGAATAATAAAGAAACGCTTTAAACTATACTACCACCGAGAATGCAGTGTCTTTAAAGGTCAGCGGCTATGACAAAAAAAGACGGCAGGTTTTCTAAAACAGCCTTCTAGATTCTGAATGTAAATCCGAGTGCCCCATTCAATTGAAAACTGCCTACCCTGTACTTTGCAGACTGCACCGCACACCTAGAAAGCGCAGAAAACGTTCTGACAGACCACACACCTCATGCTCCCACTTCAGAACTACCCTCACAAGCCCTCAGGGCTCCGGTCTGGTCACTTGTCAAGTGTGCTGCACGTTCAGTTGCCAAGGATGCTTCGTCCTGGAATGGTGAAGACAAAGGGTTTTTCTGACCACGGTAAAGGAGAAAATCTTCACCGACGATAAACTGCTTAGATCATCAATATCCAATTAATTTTTATGGGTTGCCTATCAACTTGGTAGTTAAGCTTTTAACCTACCAGAATCATTTATCTCTTTTTTTATATTTTACCTCTGTTTTTGTGAAATGAATTTAGATGCTGCCACTTTACCATTAGAAGAATTCTTTCTGCTTTTCCCTGTTTTTCTCTGAATAAACAGTGTCCTGCTGAAAGGTTAACTCATGAATACAGACTGCATTTCAGTGTTTCTTTCATCATAAAACATCTAACTGTTGCCCTGTTAACTATAAATATGCCCAGCTTGCCCACAGAAGTGAATGCCTCAAAAAGGACTCTGCATTTTACATCTGTCATTTTATACCCCCAATGCCACACCAGGTGGCCCCAAAATGTTTAAGGAATTAACTGTTATGTGTAACATCCCAGTATATTCCTAACACCCCCTCCTCCCCACAAACTTTATAGAGAGAGGTCACCGCGCAGTACTGCCTCCTAAGGTTCTGTTCACACAAGGGAGGCAAGGCGCTTGGGCTGGGGTGGGGAATGAGAGCACACCTTCCGTCTCTCCATGAATGCTGTGCCATTTAAAAGGAGAACCACAAGCTGCTGAGAACTGTCTACCTTTACAACTCCCTGTGTAAGGACCTGCTCCAGCCTTCAGGCCGACCCTCCCAGAGCAACGTAATCTGCTGCGGTTCCCATCAAAAGAGTCCAGGGGAACCGCCAGTTTCTTCCCCCCTACACCCCCACCCCCCCACCCCCCGCTTTANCGCTTTAGGTGCTACCTGCGCATTGTGTGCCCAAGAAAGGAGTGCATTAGCCGCTGTTTAGTGCTTATCGTAGGTGAAATACCTTTTCTCCAAAGGTCCAAAGTTCTCGACACACTGCCTTCTCACCCACTCTAAGTTCCATCAATATATGCTAACAATCCGGTATCAAGTACCATTAAAAACTATAATGCTACCTGGCATCCCAAAACAAAATGTTTGTAAGAAACTATGATTATTTATTTCCCCTGGCCTCTTTGGTCTGCAGCTTCTACTTAAGAATTTCAGATGTAAATGTAGTATTTAAAATGTAGCCACGGGGACTTCCCCGGTGGTCCAGCGGCTAAGACTCTGTGCTCCCAATGCAGGGGGCCTGGGTTTGATCCCTGGTCAGGGAATTAGAGCCCACATGCTTCNCTTCTACTTAAGAATTTCAGATGTAAATGTAGTATTTAAAATGTAGCCACGGGGACTTCCCCGGTGGTCCAGCGGCTAAGACTCTGTGCTCCCAATGCAGGGGGCCTGGGTTTGATCCCTGGTCAGGGAATTAGAGCCCACATGCTTCAACTAGAGTTTGCATGCTTCAAGAAGACCCAGCACAGCCAAATAAGTATTTTTTTTTTTAAAGTAACCCTGTGAACAAGCTAAAAATAACTGGTACTGGATAAATCACTTTTCATAAAATTATTTTCCTACATTATAATATTCTTGTGTGCTCATACAAATACTTTGGGTTCTTAAGCCTGTTTTCTGTGAATTTCTTCTGACCCCTCCAAGACTATCAGCAATCGTGCTGCTGCTGGAGAGGTGTTTTGGTGGAGATGAGCAGGAAGATCAAATACCACTCAGCTGCCCCACCTAATGGACCCTGTGTTTCCAGTACAGGAGCCAGAAGCCCCATGTACCTGTTTAAATTTAAACCAAAATTACATAAAATTTAAAATCCAGCTCCTCTGTCACCCTAGTCACATTCAACTGCTCAGCAACCACGTGGGGAGCTACCTGGAACTGGGCAAAGCAAACACGGAGCTCGGAGGACTTGTCATCATGCCAGAAAAACGACAGGAACTGAGGCTGAGACCTAAAGGGCAAATGGGAGGGTAATAAGTAGAGGGTCTGGCGAGAGGGAGCCAGAGAGGCCTGGAGGGTCCGTGCCCGAGGCTCAGGGGAGAGAACGCACACGGAGGTGTCTGCAAGTGCCTGGACGTGGCTCAAGTGCAGGCCAGGTTCTGAAGGGCCTTGTAATGCACCCTGAATCTGTGGAGCAGTCTAATGTTTTAAGCAATGCTGTTTAGAAAGATGCATATTTTTTTAACTGAAGTATAATGTATAATACTGTGTTGGTTTGCTATGCAGCAATGATTCAGTTATATAAATGTGTGTGTGTGTGTGTGTGTGTGTGTGTGTGTATGCATGCATGCACTGCTCAATCATGTCCCGCTCTTTGAGAACCCATGGACTATAGTCCACCAGGGTCCTCTGTCCATGGGATTCTCCAGGCAAGAATACTGGCATGGGTAGCCATTCCCTTCTCCAGGGGATCTTCCTAACCCAGGGACTAAACCCACGTCTCCTTCAATGTAGGCAGATTCTTTACCATCTGAGCCACCAGGGAAGCTCCATACAGGAGGTATAGTAGTTGCTTATTTTACATACAGCTGCTGCTGCTAAGTCGCTTCAGTCATGTCCGACTCTGTGCGACCCCATAGATGGCTCCCCACCAGGGTCCCCCGTCCCTGGGATTCTCCAGGCAAGAACACTGGAGTGGGTTGCCATTTCCTTCTCCAATGCATGAAAGTGAAAAGTGAAAGTGAAGTCACTCAGTCGTGTCCGACTCTTCGCTAACCCATGGATTGTAGCCTACCAGGCTCCTCCGTCCATGGGATTTTCCAGGCAAGAGTACTGGAGTGGGGTGCCATTGCCTTCTCCGTTACATACAGCAGTGTGTGTCTCTTAATTCCGAAATTCTAATTTATCCCTCCTCCACTTCCTTCCCCCTTTGGTAACTATAAGTCTGCTTCCTTCCTGTGCCTGTGAGTCTGTTTCTACTTTATAGATAGATTTGTATTATTTTTTAGATTCCACATGTATGTGATGTAATATTTGTCTTTCTCTGACATACTTCACTTAGTATGATAAACTCTAGCCCATCCATGTTACTGCAAATGGCATTATTCCAATTCTTTTTTATAGTTGAACAATATTCCGCTCTGTGTGTGTGTGCGCGCACATACATCACATCTTCTTTACCCATTCAGAAAAATGTACATTTTAAAGAAAGAAAAAAAAAAAAAACCTTACTAAAATACGGATCACATATTGGGAAGGTGGGACTAGGGCCAAGAGGACCAGTTCGAAGGCTCTTACAGATCTGAGGTAAGAGTTGCTGCTACAGAAAAGAAGGAGATGGAGCTACCCGAGATAGGACTACCCATCAGCCAGCTGACCTGGCTTCTGACTGGATGCTGGAGGATGAACAAGAGTCTGGGAGGTCAGCTCTGACCTGGGTACCTGAGCAGATGGTAATACCGTGCACTGACATGTAGGGGACAGAAGAGAAAGATAATTTTGTATAGGGTGGGGGCAGGTGGAGAAAGTCCACCAGGAGCTGCCCAGTTAGCAACTCAATAAACATGAGAGCAAAAAGCACCCCAGGGAGAAAGCAGAGCTGAGGATACAACAACTCAAGTCACTGACAGACAGAAGAAAGGCAAAGTCTAGAAGCAGATGAGATTCCCCGGGAAGCATGGCCAGAAACATTCTAAAGGAACCAGAGAAAAGACCCATGGCAAAATCCTGCAGAACACCAACACCGACAGAGCGGAGAGAAGAGCCAGCTAGTGAGATGGAAGCAGACATCCCGAAAAAGCTGCAAGGAGGAAGTGACGACAAAGTTCAAACGCTGCAGAGAAAGAAGTGGCCACCAGACTCTGCCAGGAGGAGGTTAGTCACTGTTAAGAGTGTTTCCACGAAATAGTGGAGGCAGAAGCTCCAGAGCTCGGGCACAGCGACGACGGGAGGAGGGAACCAGTGCAGAGGCCCCCAGCTGTGGACTGAGAAGCAGGAGGCCAAGCCAGGCAGTTGTGGAAGTGGACGGACCAAGGACGAGGCTCTGCCTCCCTAGTGTGAGGAAAACGGTGCTGTGTTCCACCACAGGTCAGGGAACCCTTGGCCTCTCTGTGCCTCAGTATGAAAGAGGGATAATAAGGGTATTTATGTGATGGGGGATCTTAGAATTAAAGTACATGAATATTTGCAAAGCACGTAGAACAGGGCCTGCTGCTCAGTAAAACACAAATGCTAACAGGAGGCGGCATGGAGAGTAAAGGGTCTAAGGAGAAGCACACAGAAGGGGAGATGCTAGGGCGGGCTCCAGAGCACCGGAGACAAGACCTGCCTCCTCCATCAGGACAGTAAGGGGAGGGTGCAGAGGCTGAGAAGTAAACGAGCGAACATGGTCTCATCCCTGTGGCCTCAACTGGCTTGAGTTCAGAGGGAGGCAATGGTTGTGAAAAAAGAAATTGAAGAAGACACAGTGAACGGGAAGCCAGTCTGTGCTCATGGATCAGATGTGCAGCTGAGATCCTTTGCTGTCCACCTGAAACTATCACAACACTGTCGACTGGCTATCCCCCAATACAAATAAACAGGTAAAAAATAAAACAGATAACCAAAAGGACCTACTGTACAGCTCAGGGAACTCCGCTCAATGTCATATGGCAGCTTGGACAGGAGGAGAGTTTGGGGAAAATGGATACATGTATATGTATGGCTGAGTCCCTTCACTCTTCACCTGAGACATCACAACATTGTTAATCAGCTCTTCAGTTCAGTCCTCAGTCGTGTCCGACTCTTTGCAACCTTGTGGACTGCAGCACGCCAGGCTTCCCTGTCCATCACCAACTCCCAGAGCGTGCTCAAACTCATGCCCATCGAGTCAGTGATGGCATCCAACCATCTCATCCTCTGTTACCCCTTCTGTCTTCAATCTTTCCCAACGTCAGGGTCTTTTCCAGTGAGTCAGTTCTTCACATCAGATGGCCAAATTATTGGAGTATCAGCTTCAGCATCAGTCCTTCCAATGAATATTCAGGACTGATTTCCTTTAGGATTGACTNTGTCTTCAATCTTTCCCAACGTCAGGGTCTTTTCCAGTGAGTCAGTTCTTCACATCAGATGGCCAAATTATTGGAGTATCAGCTTCAGCATCAGTCCTTCCAATGAATATTCAGGACTGATTTCCTTTAGGATTGACTGGCTTGATCTCCTTGCAATCCAAGGGACTCTCAAGTGTTTTCTCCAACACCACTGTTCAAAAGCATCAATTCTTCAATTCAGCTATAATTGAATAGCTGATTCTATTATCAGGTATACCCCAATACAAAATAGAAAGCTCAAAAGAAAAAAAATACTGTTAAACTGTCCAGTTTGCCCAAAGTGATCTACAAATACACAGTCCTTCTCAAAATTCCAATGGCATTTTTCAAAGAAACACACAACCCTAAAATCTGTATGGAACCACAGAAAACCCCAAGAATGGACAGAACCAAGGGGCAGGGGCAGAGAGCACTGTGAACCCAAGGTCTGAAGCCAGCTGTGAAGTGACATCCTGTTCTCGAGCTTCCTTTTCTCATCAGTAAAGCACAGATGAGACCACTGACTCTAATTCATCAGGACTGGAGTGTATACGTAAAGCTCCTGGCACTGCATCTGGCACACAATACATTACGCATATGAGAAATTTTAGATACACAGAGTATGTTGACCAGGCTGAGTAACCTTGACCCAGTTACTCAGCCTCTCTGCTCCGGTTTCTCACCTGTGGGGGCGGGGTGGAAAGGGGGCCCTCCATTCGAAGACACTAACCTATGTAGCTTTGCATTGAGACTCATGTCTATACTTGGACTTAGCTATACTTAAAAGTACAGCAGTCCTCTTCTGAAACTCACACTTTTAATGGAAGAAAAATAATCAAAATTTCAAGAAGCACAGATAATTGATAAGAAGTGATGACAAAGATAAATCAAACACATATATACTATGTAAATAATTCAGTGAAGCTTCAGTTCTCAATGTGAAATTGCCTGGACTCACTAGTAATCAGAGAAAGCAATGGCACCCCATTCCAGTACTCTTGCCTGGAAAATCCCATGGACGGAGGAGCTTGGTAGGCTGCAGTCCATGGGGTCACTGAGAGTTGGACATGACTCAGTGACTTCACTTTCACTTTTCACTTTCATGCATTGGAGAAGGAAATGGCAACCCACTCCAGTATTCTTGCCTGGAGAATCCCAGGGACGGGGGAGCCTGGTGAGCTGCCGTCTATGGGGTCGCACAGAGTCGGACACAACTGAAGCGACTTAGCAGCAGCCAACTAGTAATCCTAAAGCAACTGCTCCCCAAAGGTAAGCCAGCACCAGTTTACACGGAACTGGATTAGGAAAGCACCATTTCTCAAAACACGCTCGCTCATCATGCCATGCAGGGGCATCACAGGCAATCCCTCAGCCTCAGCCCACCTGGTGAAAGGGAGCAGGGGCTGCAGGGCACCAGCTAGCACCACCTCCAGGAGAACAACCTCGGACAACCCCTGGGATCTTTCCTAATGTGAGGAGCCCCCACAGCCACTGGAAGTGAATTTTCTACAAGAAGGATACCTCGCATTTCCTCTTCTCCACAGGACCGGAGGTGCACTCCCTGCTGAGCACCACCACCAGACACAACCACCGACACAACTGCAGCCTTCCCATTGAATTACCAACCTAAAGGCCCCGAACACAGCTTTGAGGCCCCAGAGAGCTCTGACCTATGAACCAGGTGCTGGAATATTGTATTTCCCTTTCGTCTGCTGAACAAACCAATATGACGTAACGTAACTTCTTGAACCTCCTTTTCCAGTAACAAGGCAGATGACTGTCAGATGTCTTCTTCAGGGATGCCATGAGGGTGACTTAGCCAATAACACATTTCATTGTACAAAACCTGTATTAAAATGCTTATTCTCCACTTGGCTTCATCGCAGAGGTCTCACCTGGGATCCTTTCCTCTGACACCCTGACCACGCAGGTGGCAAGCCGCCCTCATCGAGAAGCCACAGGAGATGAGATGGCATCTTCAAACCATCCTTGACCTCAGCTTCCACTCTTGTAACACAGAAGGGATCGCAGAACATTTCTTTAGAGCATCTCCTTCCCTAATGACCCACAAGGACCAGACGTTTCCCCAAGTCTAGAGTCTCTGCTTGATGGGTCCCTGCATGGATCAACCCCTCCCAAGGAGCTGGGAGACCCTGGGCACGGCCCCCAGAGCCCCACACAAGACTCGTCCCCAAGCTCACACTCGGTTTTCTGTGTCTAATCACCCTGGGTGGACCCCATTTCAACACGAGCTAGTCATGTACAGATGTGAAAGTTGGACCATAAAGAAAGCTAAGCACCGAACAATGGATGCTTTCAAACTGTGGTGTTGGAGAAGGCTCTTAAGAACCCCTTTTGGACTGCAAGGAAATCAAACCAGTCAATCCTAAAGGAAATCAACCCTGAATGTTCACTGGAAAGACTGNCTAGTCATGTACAGATGTGAAAGTTGGACCATAAAGAAAGCTAAGCACCGAACAATGGATGCTTTCAAACTGTGGTGTTGGAGAAGGCTCTTAAGAACCCCTTTTGGACTGCAAGGAAATCAAACCAGTCAATCCTAAAGGAAATCAACCCTGAATGTTCACTGGAAAGACTGCTGCTAAAGCTGAGGCACCAATACTTTGGCCACCTGATGTGAAGAGCTGCTTCACTGGAAAAGACCCTGATGGTGGGAAAGAGTGAGGGCAGGAGAAGATGGTGCCAGTAGAAGATGAGATGGCTAGATGGCATCAATGACTCAATGCACATGAGTCTGAGCAAACTCCTAGAGACAGTATAGGACAGGGAAGCCTGATGCCCTGCAGTTTATGGGGTCGCAAAGAGTCAGACACAACTTAGCAACTGAACAACAATGGGTTCACATAAACATTTACCATCTTTAACTTCTACTGACTATTCTCAAACTTAAAGGTGATTTATAAAGTCACCACCTCTCATCAAAGATGAACGATGCCCAATCGTAACATCTCTCTACACGTTAGAAAAGCTGAAATAGTCACAGAGGAATAAAGGGAGGAATGAAGGAAGAAATGTCAGGGCCGAGGTGGGGAGGCAGAAAAGCAGCATCAAGAAATGCGGGGAGCCAGCTTCATCCGGCCCCCGACACTCTCTCTGCCCCAGGTAACTTAGAGCAGCTCTCTGACCTCGGCTTCCTCCTCCAGGAGAGCACGACCGCAGCCACGCCCTCACTGCCGTTGAAGGGCTGCTTAGACGTGATCTCATTCACCTGCCGCAAGCGGCTCTTCACAGACTGCCTGGCATGTGGTGGATGGACACTGACACCGGCTGTCCCCCCAACACAGGCACCCACCTTAACCTGCAACTTTTGGGGAGCAGACACAGGGCTGGCAGGAAGGGACAGGAGGGCTGCAGACGAGCCCCCCACAGGCCACCTTCCCAGCAAGGGGAGGGGGCTGGAAATCTTGCTTTCACATCTCCAGAACCCAGGAAACCCAAAATGGGAGCACTGAAAGACTGGAGCCCTGGTCTGATTGCTTGACCCTACACAGCAGTGGTGAGGAGGCACCTGCTTTGTTCAAGGTCACCCAGCTAGTCGAGGTCCAGAAGGAAGACTCGGCCTATTGCTCAGACCCCAGACTGAGTCTGGTGCTGTGGTAATGAATTCCCCACAGGGCAGAAGAGCGAGCCCCCCATTCTCAGACTAGACAAGCAGTATTTATAACACCATTGGGCCAATGTTAGCAGGCGGGGGAAGCAATCTGGTTTTAAAACAGGACATCCAGACACGACCTGTGGCATGAGCGCTACTCATAACTTGCAGCAACTCCAAATAAGGCGGCTTCTCAACGTCCTGGCCGTCCTGTTATCACTGACCGCAGCGTTCTCTCTCCAAGGTCACTGTGCTGAAGGAAACAACGTTCATTTGCATAATGTCTGGTGTATCGAGTCAACTGTGTTAGGAGGATTTTTTTCTTTTAAGCAGCAGCATACACTTGCTTCTCCAGAATGCTTCTGGGCAGCCCTTTATACACGCACAGACACCTGCTCTCTGCACCGCCGCTCCTGAACCCCTGCGCCCCTCCAGAGGGTGGTGCATGCCCGGAACCACCCAAGCTTCCCTGGTCACCCAGAAAATAAAGAAAACATCCAATTCAGGGCAGATACAGAAAGAGGTCGCACAACCAAGTTGCAAGATTTTTTCCAAAGAGCAGCATTTTGACTTGGAGTGGAAAGGAAACTGACAAACTATAGCTATTCAGGCATTTGGCAGGCGTTCTTCTCAAAAGTGAACAAAATAAGTCTGTCACTTCAAGGAAAACAATTGACAGTTTTGTTGCCAATGATAAAATCTGAGCTTCCAAAGCAAAAGCCAGAATTTTGGAAAATCTCTATCTACCATGATGAACTTGACAGCCTCCCAGAACTTAAAAGACCTTTCTGATTAAATAGGTGCTGATATTAACAAATGTGATTTTTTTTGAAAATACTGTCTAATAAAATGTGTTGACATATGAAAGATTTGTGTAATTCACTGAACCAATATTTTCCAAATTACCAACACATGATGTTACAAAACCACGCATAGATAAAAGGCCCATTCAAAGTGCAAAACACACCAACGAATTTTAATGAAACCAGAAACAAAAATTTCACTCATACGATTTCAGAGTCCACACTGCAACTAACCTTTAAGAAACTACTCCTTTTGGTTTTAGTGTAGTATCAAATTATCTGAAAAGGCCATTCAAATATTCCTCCCTTTTCAATTACTAATCTGCATTCCAGATTTTCTTCATGTTCTTCAACCAAAACAGCATATTACAACAGAGGGAATGTACAGCAGCTATCAGACTCTGTCTTGTATTGAACCAGACATTAAAAGAGATTTACAAAAATATAAAGTAATCGGGGTAGGGGCAACATAGAGGCAGGGGACTAAGAGGTGTAAACCATTAGGTATAAAATAAGCTACAAGGATATATTGTACACTGAGCCATACAAAAGAAGGAGATAATGCCATCTGCAGAGACATGGATGAACCAGAAATTATCACTCTAAGTGCAGTAAGCTGACAGAGAAAGATAAAGATCATATGGTATCAGTTACACGTGGAATCAAAAAAAAAAACAGAAACCAGAGAAACGAACTTAGAGCTACCAAAGGGGAAAGAGGGTGGGGGAAGGGATAAATTAGGAAGTTGTGTTAACATATCACACTGCTGTATATAAAACAATCAACAAGGACTTACTGTATAGCACAGGGAACTATACGCAACATTTCCTAAAAACCTATAAAGAAAGAAAACCGGAAGAAATATATATGTGTGTTGGTGTTGTCTGGTCGCCAAGTCATGTCTGATTCTTTTGTGATCCCATGAACTGTAGCCCACCAGGCTTCTCTGTCCATGGGATTTCCCAGGCAAGAATACCAGAATGGGTTGCCATTTCCTTCTCTCTATATATGCATAAACAATTTCTGCGCTCTACACCTGAAGCTAACACACTAATAAGATGTAAAGCAAAACTATAGACTACAATTAAAAATAAAGGATTTTTTATAGAGAATATACTATGCAACATAGGGAATATAGACAATATTTTATAATAACTATAGAGAATAATCTAAAAATTGTGAATCACTATATTGTACACCTGTAACTTATATGATACTGTACAGCAACTATACTTCAATTTAAAATATTTTTAAGTAAATTTGGGGGTTGGGAGGAGGGAGGGGGGTTCATGTTTGGGAGTTCATGTACACCCGTGGCGGATTCATGTCAATGTATGCCAAAACCAGTAGAGTACTGTAAAGTAAAATAAAATTAAATAAAATAAATAAATGAATAAAATAAAATAAAATATTTTTAAGTCAATATAAAGTAAAGCCCTTCATTCTCACTAAACTTCTGTTTGGAGAAATAATTATTTTTCATAAAAATTATATTGTTTATATTAACATGCCATGGATTTAATGTTATTTTAAATTAACTAAATAAAATGTTTAAGCAGTTTTCATTTCAAATACAGTAACTATCAATAGATATAACCTACGTAAACAGCAGCTCTTTGGGGTTCTCAATAAGAGCATAAAGTGGGCGTGAAACCACAAAATTTGAGAACCACAGCTCTAACTTGATGATGAAGACCCTCATCACTAGTCACTGCTCAAAATGCAACCTCCCAGTAACCATATACACACCTGAAACTTTCATCCCATGAAACATTTTAAACATGGCAAAACAAAAACGCCTTTCAAATACAATACCTGGTCATGGAAAGCAAGACTTCCCCATGGAGAACTAGAAACTCAGTAGTTTCCGATGCTACAACTGAGAGAAGAACCAGACGTCCTTGACAAAAGAGAATCAGACTGTTCGACCCAAGCTGCGGGCTTGGCTGGGCGGCCTGGCTGTCAAGGGAAGTTGGGTGAGAGATGCACAGAAGAGAAGTGGGAGAAGAGAAAGTCCCCACCGCCAGCAAATCAAATGCCTGGGCGGCGTCCAGGGCGCAAAAGCAGAGTTCACTGTTAAAGTCCTCAGGCCTCCGTTCACCTGTTCTGCTCTTTTTACAGGAATGTGACACTTCCTGCTCCCACCTTGTGGTCTGAAGATCGGGAGGAGCGAAGCTCTGATTCATGTGTCTCAGCTTCCGCAGGCCTATGAGAGGAGTAATGTAAACATTATCCCCATTTCACAAACAGCAGAACTGAATTTAAAAGGACTTCCGTAACTGGGTGGGAGCACCCACACCCCGACCTCAAGTCTCTTGGGGTCCTGTCTGAAAGCCTTCCACACACTGCTTAGTGGTTCTCAAGTGTGGTTCTACTCCAGAAGCCCCAACACCACTGGGAACTTGTAGAAACTTGACCTCCCAGACCAACCAAACCTATTCAGTTCTAAGTTCTTGTCAGAGCCCAGGAGTCCGGGTTTCGCCAAGCCCTCCAGGTGGTTCCAATGTCTGGACTAAAGGCCAAGAAACCATGATGCCACAGGCAGACACCCACTGGCCAGGACAACGATCTCAGGTGCTAAAACTGCTACCATCAAGTATCAATGCCACAGGCTGGGGGCCGGCACTCCAGGACGGATGGCTCACAGCTCTGAGGGCCAGAAGTCCAAGACTGAGGAACTGGCAAGGCAGGCTGCATCCTCAGGCTTCTTCCCTGGGCCTGCAAGCAGGTGTCACACTGTGTGCTCACATGACCTCTTTGTGCAAAAGAAGGGAGAGGGAGAAATAGTTCTTCTCATGAGGCCACTGATTCTACTGGATGAAGGCCCCACCCTTGTGACCTCATTTAACTCTAACTACCTTCATGAAGGCCCATCTCCAGTCACACTCGGGTTGGGGGGTGGCCCTCAGCACACGGATGTGGAGGGACACAGTGCAGTCTGGGGCCGACTTCGGAAGGAAGAATGCTCAGGCCCCAGGTGAGGCTGGTGCTGCTGATCCAGGCCCTTGGCCTCAGAGCCTGCAACATGCCAGGACAAGGAGAAAGGGGTCACTTGGAGCTCCAGCACCTGCCGAGGGAACCCCAGTCCCACTGGGGACCCAGAGTGGCTGAGCAGGACACTGGGCTCCCACAGGAGGGGACAAGGGAAGGAAAGGCACCCCACACTGGTGCCTGATGCTGACGGTGGGCATCCACTCAGGTGCCAGGCCCTGTGGGAAGGCCAAGATGCCCTCGCTTGTTTCATCCTTGCCACCCCGTTACAGGAAGGAAATGGGTTGCAGCCTGCCAAGGAGCCACTGTGGAGGCACCAGCAGCGGCAACAATTGTGAGGCTGCTCTCAGAGCCGCGCCTTAACCTCTGTCCCCTAGAAGGGAGAAGAGAGTACTGGCTCACCGGTGATCTTCCATCAGAGAGGGACTCCAGGCACCAGAGGCCACACAGCACGTGGTGCCAGGGACAGGCGCTAAGGCAACACAGAACACCGAGCCACACAAGGAAAATACCTGACTTCACTGACAACGGAAGAAGTGCACCAAACTGGCAAAGGACAAGAAGTCCCACATTGGCAAGGGCAGAAACAGTGAGCAACCCCACACCACGGAGAGGACTTTGAGCTTGGAGGACAGGCACCCTGCAGAAAACTGGCAGCCTGGGACCCCTTCCTAAGAATATGCCCTAAAGGGACATGGAGGTGGACAAGAAGGGCGCATCCTCACAGCCGCACTGATTTCAACGGGGAACGTGGGAAATGACCTAGATGCCCGCTAACGGAGGATGGGAGACTAAGTGGCCATGGCACAGGGTGCCGCTGTCTGAGCTCTTTGAAAAGATGAAACAGAGCTGTAAGTGTTGATATGAAAAGATCAGCCACCATACTGTGAGAAAAGGGAGTTACGATGTGTCTGCACTGTGATAACCTTCCTCCCACTAAAAACCTAGAGGAATAATTCGTGGACCAGAGTTTACTGGGGTGGGGGCTTTCACCTTCTACCTTATACATGTTTTATGGTGTGAATATCTTGGAACAAGCATACTTACAATTAGGCAGATGGTAGAAAAAAATAGGTTATTAAAATTCTTTTTCCTATGTCAAATTGATCTAGCTTCCTCCCTCCGAGTTCTTCAAACCAGTGATGATGTTTCTAAACCTCACAAAACCCTGTTGTCCTCCTGAGTCAGCAGGGACACCTGTGCTCTGCACTCAACGCCCCCTGCTTCCCTTCACTGCACTTACACCCTGTGCAGGGTGACGAGGGTCTGTGGGCAGGGAGTCCCCTGAGCGCAGACCTGAGTATACAGTGGGTGTTGTTTCGCTCAGTCGTGTCCGACTCTATGCAATCCCATGGACTGTAGAATGCCAGGCTCCTCTGTCCATGGAATTCTCCAGGCAAGAATACTGGAGTGGGTTGTCATTCCCTTCTCCAGGGGATCTTCCTGACCAGGGATCAAACCTGGGCCTCTTGCATCACAGGTAGGTTCTTTACCATCTGAGCCACCAAGGAAGCCCAGTGCCCCTCTGTTATCCCAGGGCTCCCTGAGTGCCTAGCACAAAAAGTTGATCAAGTGAACAAGACAATCTAGAGCTAGCATATCAAATCAATACTGGTGATATAAGAACGTGTCAATCCAAGGCAGAAACACATTTCACTTTCAAGGGAATTTTGGAGAAAAAGGTTTATGAATCTTTGAAATGACCACACATACTCCAAACATTCTAAAGGTACAAAACTGATCCGTCTGTCTAAATTTCGTAACAACAGTGGACAATCAAAATGAAAGATGGCCAAATTTTCTACATTCCTGCTTTGGAAGCTTAAAAAATATTTTCAGTCTACTCATCTGAAATCATAAATCAGACTTAACTGAAACAAAAAGGAAGTCTATCAACTCCAAAGCTTCCTACCGTGACTAATTCTTTCCCAAATACAAAGTGTTACGCATTTCTCGAGGGATGGTCCAGAATGCGAGACATTGTCCATGAACCTATAATCAGACTTTCAACTCATACAGTTAGTCAGTTCTCACTTTGCAAGTCCTCCCACCCACCCAGCCCAGGTCTAATTGCAGAAGCGGTCACATTACCATGAGAACAGAGACAAGTGCCAGGGAAGACACCNTTCTCACTTTGCAAGACCTCCCACCCACCCAGCCCTGCACAGCTAAGGTCTAATTGCAGAAGCGGTCACATTACCATGAGAACAGAGACAAGTGCCAGGGAAGACACCGCAGCCACTTACTGAACATCACTAAGGCCTCATCCACACCAAGACCCCAGCCACTCTCTCTCCAGATGAACCCCAAACATACAGTGAAATAACAAAGGCAAAATTATTTTGAGTTTTTAGAGGAGAGGTTCTCCACAAAGGCTCAATCACCAAGTCCAGGAACTAACCAAAGTGTTTACATTATAACCAACAGCAAGGAACTAAATGAAAACACCACAGGGACACACTTGCCTTCATTTTCAAGCAGGCAAATCACTATAATTGTAATTTGACCATAAACTAAGCTTGTGCACGGAATTCTAATAACCTCCTTTTCAAGACAGAGTGATCAAATGATCAAATCAAACATCAGCAGTAAATGGGACAAGAGATATCATGTTCCCTGACACAATGCCCTGAAGACAGACACACCATTGCTTGAAGGTTACTCGGACCAAAATCAAGCCTTAACCTAAGTCTAAACGGGGTGGGTGTTGTTTCCAAAGTGTGTTAGTCGCTCAGTTGTGTCCGACTCTTTGCGACCCCATGGACTGTAGCCCGCCAGGCTCCTCAGTCCATGGGATTCTCCAGGCAAGAATACTAGAGTGGGTAGACATTCCCTTCTCCAGGGGATCATCCTGACCTAGGGATTGAACCTGGGCCTCCTGCATTGCAGGTGGATTCTTTACCATCTGAGCCACCAGGGAGGTTCCAATGTCAGGTGCGGGGGAGTATAATTTGCTAATCAGGTTGCTATTAATAAGCTGACTTATCACAAACAGAAGAAATTCCTGATTTCTGAAAGTCACCACATTGTAACTTCCATGAAGTTTTACCTGCTGCACATGCCAAAAGCACGACCCACAGAGCAGCGCACTGATGACCTTGTTCCCTCCAGTGATGAACCCCCGTGAACTTTCATGCAGAGCCGTGTCCAGAGTGCCTGCCTCAGGCGTAGCACTGTCCCTAGCGCTGGGAGACAGCAACTCCTTCCTTCGTGGAGCTCAGCTGCAGCCTAGCAAGGAGTCAGAGTCAGCTAGTAAAATACAAGTAAAATAAGCGAAAGGAAAAACGAGGGAGCACACAGCACCAGAGGGGAGACAGGCAGTTTGGAGGAAAGAGCACGATCTTAAGGTGGGGATGGGGGAAGCCCCCAGCAGAGGACTGCAAACGTCTGTAAGTGGAACGGGGCGGGGGGTCACTGGGTAGAGGGTGCAGGGTCCGAAAGCTAGGTCCTCTGCAGTTTCGAAACAGTCCAGAGGAGGCAGGCGGATACGGAGTCCAGGCAGGGAGCTGCTGCAGGAATTTCTGCAGGAAGAACGGCCACGTGGGCAGGTGGCAGGAGAGGAGGCAGGCAGTGTCGGACTCTGCACACAGTTCTGACGGCAGAGCCAAAAGGCTCTGAGGACACATCTGATGCAGCGAGAGAAGGGGGAGCAGGGGAGGAGTCAAAGAGCATCCCCAGGCCTCCATCTCAGACAGCTACGGCCTCTGAGAGCAGCCCAGCTCTGGCCACACACGGGACACACGGTCTCGGGAAGCAGGCTGTGAGGATGGTGTTCCCTCCCTTTATCACCGCAGGGAAGAAGCCTGAACTGGCAAGGGTTTTGTCTGTATAAGGTAGTGCTGGAAACAAAACAGGAGCCTGGATTTCCTTCCCAAGTGTAGGGTTTTTTCCACTATGTCATGTGGCTTTTTTTGGTCTTCCGTTTGTTTCTTTAAGGTAGAGTGTTACCATATATGGAAGATGGAGAAGCCTTGTTCCGAGGCATCTCCGAAGCTGGCCTGGACCCACGAGCCGCCTCACCTGAGCTCACCTGCAGCTGGTGCTCAGGCCGTTCCCTGTGCTGGGCACAGGTGGGCCCTCTGTATGCTCGCCTAGCGCAGGGGAGGACCGGCGATTCTGAAAGGGAGCCACATAGCTAGGAGGACAACGACGGCCCATCCAGCCCTGGGAACCGGAACATCCTCCAGGGCCGAGCCTCGGGCATCAGCTCCCAGCTCTGCACTCCCTGAGGAGGCCGGTCTTTCTCACCATCACCTGCGAAACCCTCACATCCTTCCCCAGACACGTTTCTCACCCCAGGAGACATGCACTCAGCTAACCTATAAACTTGAAAAGCAAATGTTTCAGACAGAATGTTTCTCTTTCTCAGTTGTTGCTGCCAGAAGGGTGTCCTTCCTTTTCCCTCCCTTCTGTCACCTGCACCCTCGACGCTCCACCACCGCCCTGCTGGGCTGTTCAGTCCCTCAGTCCATCTGCTCACCCAGCCAGAGAGGACGGTTCTGACGAGCGCTAAGCCACTCTCGTCGCTGGTCTGTCCATCTCCGCGTGGGTAATTAGAGCGCAGTGGCGGCTAGGAAGGCAGGTTAGGCTACTGAGGCCGAGAGAAGGGTGCCTAAGCAGGGCTACAGACAGCCAGGGTAGGTCTCCTGGAGCCAAGACTGTGGCTGGAGGCAGAGGAGGGGCCGAACCAGCAGAGGAGGCAAGGCGGGTGGGCGGGGCTCCGGTAGAGGGCGTGGCCTGCACAGCAGCTGAAGCAGAAAGCAAGCAGAGGGTTCAAGGACGAGGCAGAGAAACTAGGATCCTGGGGGAGCTGAAGGATGAGAAAGTCTTAAGAATCGGGCCAGAATCCCTGGCCTGTGTGAAGACAATGAGAAGCCAACAGAGGATATTCAGCAAAGAAGTGACAAGATGGGGCTTTGCAGGGAAAGGTCACTTTGAGTGCAGTGCAAGGCTTACTCCTGATTCCTTCCCTGGGAACCTCTGCTGTGGTCCATCCCAGAGAGCAGCCGCTGCAGAGAAGGCCTCATCGGCTGTGCCCAGCTCCCCCAAAGCTTCTGGGCTCCAAACAGGCTTGACGCCCTTGTAAACAAAACTGTTCTGATCCTATTGTTCTCATTTCAGACAGAATTGCAGGGCTCCTGAAATCAAACGAAACCTGCTGCTCCTAACAGTGTCACAACTGCCAGTCACCCACTCTGTTCCAGCGCAAGGAGGAAAAAAAAAAGGTGTTTGTACACTGTTCCGGAAGTGCAGGATGGTCTTTGAATTAAAACAAGAAAACCTTTCTTAAAATGTCCACAAAGAAGTCCTTCCTTTTGGTGATGCATACTGAAATTTTTTTTTTTAATATTTTAAAATAAAATATTGTGCTGTCTGGGATCTGTATCTAAATAATACAGAGCACAGGGCAAGCTGGTGAGTGTGAATGAAATAAGACCAGCCTTGAGTTAATAGCGAAGCTGGCAGAGGGTCTGTGACGGCTCACAGGAGCCTTCTGTCTACTTTCGTGTGTTAGAAAGGCTCCCAAAGTATTCAGGCTTCATACAAATCCCTCTTCATTTGTCTGTTACTTTTTCCTATAAAAGATGATGACACCAAACATTACCCTCAGAGGTTAAGCTACAGCGATACACCAACACATGCTTCAAAAAGGAAAACCGACTTTAAAGCAAGTTGCTCAATGGTGTGTTTGTATCTTCCTGCCACCGAAAAGAAACTATTTCAGTCAAACAGTTCTACTCAGCACTGACAGGTGTGCAGAGCTAGAGGTGATTGTATTAACAAGTATTACTGCGTCTCCAAACCACCTCCTTACATTCAGAATACATTTTCTGCTTCATTTGTTAACTCCCAACTCTACATAGGAAACAAGTTCAGTAAATGTGACGCTATGACTTTCATAGTCATTACTTTCAAGGTTGCAAAGGACACTGGAGGTTCAAGTCAGCCAGCCATTTGAGGGTTTTGTCTCTAGATCAATGTGCATGTGTAACCTGCCAGGATTTAGATGGTAATCTGGTGGCTCAGAAGGTAAAGAATCCACCTGCAATGCAAGAGGCCAGGGTTCAATCCCTGGGTGGGGAAGATCCCCTGGAGAAGGGGCTACCTATTCCTTATTCTTGCCTGGAGAATCCCATGGACCAAGGAGCCTGGCAGGCTACAGTCCCCATCTTGCCTGGAGAATCCCATGGACCAAGGAGCCTGGCAGGCTACAGTCCATGGGGTTGTAAACAGTTGGACATAACTGAGCGACTTTCACTTTTCATTGCTGCCTATACCACACACAGTAGAAAATGGAAAGACCCGTCCTAGTATCACCCTAAAGAAGCATCATTTTAGAAAATAAGACAAACTTAGTATCACCATGTTGTGTTAGAGCTTCTATCGTAGACAATCACAGGATGCAACAAAATTCTGTGCGCAACACTTTTCAAAAAGCAAACTTCCCCATTTTGCACTTCCCCACGATGTGTGTGCAGTGTTACTCCTCGCTCAATGTTTAAAGTCAAAGTCATCAAATAACGAGAGATTTCATTACCACCCTGCACTGACAGAGACCAATATTAATTATTGTTTGAATTAACCTCTGAGCCGTGGTTTTCATCAGCACTCAGAAAAGACAGGGACGATTTCTAATTACACGCCACCCTCATTATAAGTCACCAGGCCGCAAAGCTGTCTCTGATGAGGCTGCCACACTTTTGCCTTGAGACTGCTTTACACTCCATTATAACCTTCTCCCTAAAATGGAATTTGAAATGGGATTTGGTGAGCCTCAGAGATGCTCTCCCCAAGGGTGACCACGTTCGTCCCTTAGGACTGGGATGTGGCGCTGCATGGGAGTCTATGAGTAAAAGTCCTGCGCTGTGCTAAGTCATTTCAGTCGTGTCTGACTCTTTGCCACCCCATGGACTGTAGCGCACCAGGCTGCTCTGTCCATGGGATCCTCCAGGCAAGAACACTGGAGTGGGTTGTCATGCCCTCCTCCAACTCACGTTTACACTTTGTTGTAAAGATGGGCAGCAGCGTCTTCTCACAGCACCACGTGGACAAGACTTTGGGGGTCCAGTAAGTGGAACAGAACTGAAGGGACCATTGCTGTATCACACTGATTGCTTCTCCAAATGTTAACTGGCTCTGGTTGATTTTGTGTGAAAATAACCTGACATGACAAGGGGAAAAAAATCCAATAAGAGAGAAGATATGTGGTGTGTGCACTCACATCTAGTGCGTGCACATACATACATCAGAAGAGTATGACCTAATTTAATTTTTGGCTTCACCGACTGGCATATAGGATCTCAGTTCCCAGATCAGGGATTGAACCTGTGGCCCCTGCAATGGAAGTGCGGAGTCTTAACTGCCAGACCACCAAGGAAGTCCCAAGAGGAATAAAAATTGAAAAATGAGTTTCAGTTCTCTCTCCTTCCGCCGACCCTGATCTCATTCCCCAAAGACAATTAAGTTTCTTGTGTACCCTTTCCTGCCTATGTGAGCACACAGACATGAGTGCACACATCACATATCTTTCCAGCCTTTTCTCAGATGGGAATCTGGGAGCAGACATCCAAGCTGCTGGTCAACATGCCAGCTACAGCCACTCCACAGGGCAGATTCAGTGCTGTCTCTTGCAACCATGCTGCTCTCTGAGGTACACATTTCATTCTAGTCTCAGAAAACCGCACCGCCTTTAAATCCTACGCGTGTGTGTCAGGCTCGTCATCCATGACATAGATATGCGCACCTAGAACACTTGGAGATTAAGGGTTCAGGTTCGGCGTCATGAGATTGCTAAGACATGGTCAAGAGCAGTAAAGGGCAGATAAAAACAGACCTGCGAGCTCAACCCAAGAAGACATCGAGCTTCCGAATCTTGATTAGAACTGAATTTTAAATTTGATGAAGGCAACTAGCACGGCAGTTTACCAGCGTTAGCACAGGTGGTCCATTAGAGACAGACAGAATGTTATCTCCCACAAGGCAGGCAGAGAGAGCTGAACGGCGTGCACACCACTCGGCCATCCACATGGTGGTCAGAGCATCTGTCCCCCATCAGGCATCCATTCGGGGTTTTGTTACTGAAAAGAACACCGCTGCTGGGGCTGCCATCGTCAGGGAGATAGTGACAAGGTTTTTAAAACTGAAAAGCCTACATGAGAATCATATGAATTAAGAACGTGTATTTTGATATCTCAAATGTATTCAGATTTCGAAACACCATAAGAGAACTTTTCAGGGACTTCCCTGGAGAAACAGCAGGTACAAGTCTGAGCTTCCAATGCAAGGAGTTCGGGTTCGATCCCTGGTCGGGGAACTAAGATCCCACATGCTGCACAGCCAAAAATAGTAACAACAACAAGAGAGCCTTTCATCTACACAAAACATAAAGAAGAAACTGGTATCTGGAGAATTCTTTCCCCAAAACTAAGAGTGACTTTTTTAAAGCCTTCAAAAACATCAAGCATGAACAATATTACAAAGGGAATTAAGACTGCAAATTTAAAAGAATCTCTAAAACTACTCCTACCAACCTGGATGTGTGAATCTCCAGTCTTAAATACCCCAATACTAATAACAAATTTAAAATATTTGAGTTGATGCAAACTATTACTAAAAGACACTTTTAAACTCCTCTATAAGAAAATTATCTTTAGATGTCAGTCTCTATATTGTTGCTATTAGAACTAAAGTTTCCTTTCACCCTTAAACACAGTTTCAATTTCTATTTAGAAACTTAATAGTGTACAGGATGTGAGAGACACCATGCTTGGTCCTGGGAATAAAAAGTAAACAAGAAATTCCTGATGAACCCTAACAGGACACAAGACAATCTGGCACTCTAATAACTCAGTTACAAAATAACAGTATTTACCTGAGTTGTTGTTTTTGTTTGTTTTGTTTTGTTGTCAATTAAATCAAAACCTGTAAACCTATTTCTATAGGTTGTCTGCTATGGGGATACAAAAATAAAATGAATGAGTTTCTGTGATTTTTATACTAATCTTCACACTGAATTCTATCAATTCTAGACACAAGATTGCCCCCTCTAAAGGAACCCACCATTTCACAAAGTTAATCAAAATATCACAAGCTATACAAAAACACCTTGGTTACATCTTAGGGAATGTACAATTAACTACCTATTTTAGAAATCAAACCTAACCCTTAATAGGCACAATCAGTAAAGTATTAATAAAAAAATACTAAAATAGACGTAGACTGTCTTCAAAGAACTTATAAAAGAAAACAGGACTCTAGCTATGTCAGAGCAATGACATCTTAAAAATTCTGCAAAAGCAGCATGGCACAGGCAGAGCCCAGCACCAAGGAGAGAGAGGTGGCCCTCCAGGGGGAGGATCGGGCGGCGAGGACCCCTCGGGGGCCTGGCAAGCAACTGCAAGGCAAGATGATGCTGTGTCTCACCTGTGTGTTTACTGACAGTCATCTGCAAGGGGCCGTGAGCAGCAACAACTAGAGAGAAGACGACACAAGGCAAGGACGCTGGATTCTCCTGCTAAGAGCCAGAAACGGCTTTACAGAAGAAGCAGCGCTTGAGACAGAACCTGCAGACAAACAGGATCTTGACAGGTGAAGGGGAGGGGTGGTGGGATGGACGCGGGGCAAAAGAACAGAGGCACCGAGGCCAGCAGCTGCTGGGTGTTCACGGAGCAGGCAAGCCTGGTCACAGGATGTGTTGCAGAAGAGCAAATACCATGGCCACAAAGCCAGGCTGGCACTAAGCATGAAAGACCTGAGTCTCCTGAGTGGAGGCTCCGGAGTCTCCCGGGCGGCCTCCTGAGACCACATCTCCTCTAAACTCACGCACACCACACTCTTCCTGCTTCCTAAATTCACAGCTTTGTTTTACTCCCTCCCCTCTCCAGGACCACTCTACTCCTTCAACCCTGCATGAAAACGACTGCCTCCAGGAACTCTCCAGATCTTAACGGTAAACAATGTTTAAAAGAACTTCCCTCTTCTTCACGTATGAAAATTAACTTTCAGCATGTTCACTTTTTCTCATGACAAAATATCTTAACTGACAGATTTAAGACATCTTAAATCAGCAAAGCATAATGAAATTACTATACTTTTATCCTCGTAATGTGAAGATAAATGTGTTACTCTCTAATTCATCTTTTTGTGTGTTACAACTCTAATTCTTACTTTTTATAATGGCTCTTCAAAAGTTAGAGCAAGATCCTCCGTGAATAAGGCCTGTAACGTGTGATAGGATAACCCCATGCGGTCCTTTCATCGCCCAGGCTGCTCAGACCCGGTTTCGGCGTCTGGTTTACAGCGTTTCTACTTCACCAAATGCGGAATTCTAGTCAAGCATAAAAATACTCCCTGGTCTCATAAAATTCACTATTTTATCAAATGTTTAAAAATATTATGCATGCTAAATAAGTGCCATACTAAATTATTCCTATCTACTTCACGAATGTCACACCAACTTAAGCAATTCAAAATGACTCAACTACCTAATCCACATTCAAATTTGAACCATTTTAAATAATTCTGCACAGACGTAATTAGAAAACAAATAAAAGATTAATCAGAAAACTTGCTACATCACCCAACAACAATCAGATGGAATAAACATAATCACCACGTGCAAGTCTGTGGGTTTGTATTAAGTACTCCAAGCTGTCTGGAGCTGCAGAGCTGGAGTCTGCTGCCAAAGCAGGACTCATCCCTTCGGGACGCCCACAGCGAGGAGGCACCTGACTGTTTCGGAGTCAAGACTGTCTCGTCAGGACTTCCCTCCTGGTCCAGCGGCTAAGACTCTGGGCTCCCAAGGCAGGGTTTGATCCCTGGTCTGGGAACTAGATCCCATATGCCGCGACTGAAAAAGGGGTGAGGGGGAGATTTCACGTGCCACAGGGAAGATGGAAAGTCCGTGTGCCGAACAAAACTAAGACCTGGTACTGCCAAAAGAATAAAAATAAATATTGAAAAAAAGTCTCATCTACCCACTATGTGTGTGGCTCTGGGTACATCCTAAATTTCTTCATCTATAAAATATCATATGGATTACAATGCCAGTGTTAAGGCGCCTGACAAGCAATAACCCACAGTACCAGTGTGACTCGCTCTATTACATAACACTGATCAACGCACACGCGTTGATGTAAAGGACCATGTGGTTTTCCTCCCTGTTTTCTACGTGTGTCATCTTCATCCTTGTACTTTAGCTCTACATCTCAGTGAGGGGGTGGTGTGCATTTCTCTGAAGCCCATAGATCAAACCTTTAGGAAGAATCCTGCCATTTTCACTCCATGAGGTTTATTTAAGATACCTCACCATAAATTAAGTCAGTAACACTCAGGACGTAGTTAGGAATAATGGAGTATGGCTTATGCTAGCAGCATTTAATATTTTTGCAAACTTGGTAAAACAGCAAGTTATCCTGCACATGTAAATTTCGTGCATAAGCCCAAGCAACAAGTCTAAATTTTCAATGAGCCCAGTTTTTCATTGAAGCCCAACAATTCGGTAACCATCAACCTAGAGCTAAGAAAGAAACAAATAAGCATGTTTACACCTATACACCTCTTTGTCCCCAGTGAATTTATGCTCTGGTTGAATGGGCAAGGCCTAAATAGGTAACCTCACTTCCTACTCTGTGGGGCAAACAGGTGCCCCCGCCCCCTGCCATCTGCCCCCATCCACTGCTCCTGCCTGTCACCACAGGATGGCTGGGCCGGGCCCAGGTTGGGCTGGTCCCCAACTCCTGGCCTGCGTCCCCTCCCCCGCTCTCAGGAATCTTGCCCTTTGCTCTCCCATACCGTCCTATATAATCTCTCAAATGGATTTTCCCCAACTGTTAAGTCTCTGGCATCTGATTCTAGAAAAAGGAGGAGAGAGAGAGAAACGTCGCCTGGTTTGGAAGGAAAGGTAGAACACACTGGGGAGCCTGCCCCGTGGTGACTGTTATAGCTGGTATGTGACTGTGTGGACCCTTCACAACCCAGGCGGCTGCAGGAACAAGTGGGCCTGGAGATCAACCCGGTACTCCACCAGGCCGGGCACGCACCCAAGAGAAAGGGCCTCTTGTTAGCATCACAGGCACCCCAGGTGCCCGGGTGGCCCCACGGCCGTCAGTCCCCCAGTGAGCTGGCCAGGCCCAGAAGCTGGACCAGCTGGACCAGAAGCCCAGGAGTCACCCAAGACACATTCCTCTGACGGCTCCCACCCACCTACCAAGGTAACCTGTGAAATCCACCTCAGCCCACCCGCCTCTGTCCGCATCCACGCCCACCACTCAAGGCGGGATCACCACTTCCTCTCATGACTAGGCAGTGCTTCCCAATCCCCTTGAACCCCACCAACCTGCGTGCAGCAGGGTGACTGTGGGCTCAGGCCAAGCAGGAGGACCCCAGCTCACGCTCAGCTTCCTCAGGTGAGCCGGTCACGCATCTCACTCAAGCACCGGGTGTTTTTAAACAATTGTTACAGTTGCACTGTTACATGTGTGTGTGGCTATCTGCTTACTATCCGTCCGCTCCACTGGCTGTGGGCACCTGGTATACTTCTGCCCACCTCTGCATGCCCAGCATTCGGCACGGAGCCCTGACAACTAACAGTGAAGCTACTCTTCTGGATCAGTCGATAAAACAGCTAAAAGAGGCTTCAGGGAGGGTGAGGTAAAGTAAGCTCAAAAAGGGAGAAGCTTCACAATGAGTGGTGTGACAAGCGTTCGAAACCGGAGGGGACCTACACTACTGGAGGGAACGTAGGCTGCTGCAGCCGCTGTGGAAAACAGTATGCGGAGGCTCCTCAGAAAGCTAAACACAGAGTTACATGGCCCAGCCATCCCACCCCGAAGCTTATATCCAGGCAAAGCCGTAATTCAAAAGATATCTGCACCCCCATGTTCTTAAGAGCACTAGTCACAACAGCCAAGACAAGGAAGCAATCGAAACGTCCCACAGATGAATGAATAAAGACGGGGTACATCTATCCAGTGGAATACTACTCAGCCACAGGAGAAAAAAAGAATGCTGTCTGCAGCAACATGGGCACAACCAGAGAGTATTACACTAAGGGAAGTCAATCAGAAAGAGAGGGACAAACGCCATATGATATCGTTTACACACGGAATCTAAAATACGACACAAACGAATCTATTCATGAAACAGAAACAGAACTGCAGACACCGAGAACAGACTGATAGCTGCTAAGGGGGAGGAGTGGGGGAGAGGACTGGATTGGGATTTGGGGGTTAGCAGATGCAAACCGGTATATACAGAATGGAAAAAAAACAAGGTCCTGATGTATAGCACAGCAGATTATATTCAATATCCTGTAACAAACCACTATGGAAAAGAATATAAAAAAGAATGTATATATTTATGTATAACTGGGGCTTCCCCGATGGCTCAGATGGTAAAGAGTCTGCCTGCGATGCGGGAGACCTGGGTTTGATCCCTGAGTTGGGAAGGGCCCCTGGAAAAGGGCATGGCAGCCCACTGCAGTATTCTTGCCTGGAGAATCCCCATGGACACAGGAGCCTAGCAGGCTGCAGTCCATGGGGTCTCAAAGAGTTGGACATGACTGAGCACAGCACATATGTATAACTGAGTCACTGCTGTACAGTAATCATTAACATGTGCTGTTAATTCATTATAACATTGTAATTCAACTATACTTCAATTTAAAAAAGAGCAGAGGCCAGAACCAGGAGGAAAGGGGGCCCAAGACTGCACCAATCAGAGAGCAGCAGGAGCTCAGTGGTGGTGATGAGCTCATGGGAGCGGAGGAGGGTCAGGTAAGGGGAGGGTGGGTGGCGAGAGTCTTCAAAGGTAAGTGGAAATTTCACACTGTCGACCCAGGAGCTGAGACAGACCGAGATCAAGATGAATCTGGCAGAATGAAGTCAGATGCAGGAAGAGGCAGGGGTCATGGGCTGTTTCAGAGAGGAGACAGAGCAGGAGCTGGAGAACTGACTCAACGCGGGGAAGGAGGGGGTCTGGGAGACTGGAACCAAGGTGGCCCCAGGTGGCAGGAGCACGGGCGGGACGGCGGACGGCCCTTCCAGGAGGGGTGAGCAAGGCAGGCTTCAGCGCGCGCAAGACAGAAACAGAGTGAGCCTGACGATGCAGCTAAACAAACAAGGGCCAAGGCCCTGCTTCCGGTCACTGGGGCGTCCTGAGTTTGCCTCTAACCTGGGGAGATGCCAACGGGGTAGAGGCTGCCATTTCAACGGTCAGAGTTTTAACCAAATAGGATTTCAAGAACTTATCCTGAAACGGTGTCCAAGATTCAAGTACTATAAGGGGGAAACTGAAAGCACACATTTTTGTTTTTATTTCCTTGTCTTCTTTTGTTTCTTACCCATAACCCCACCTTGACCAATGGGAGAGGAAGGGAAGCGTCCTGGAGTTTCAGCACCATCACCAGTCCACTGGCCAAAGGCATTTCACAGCAGAATTCGGGGACGGCACATCCTCTGCGGAAACTGCAGGATACCCCCGTCTCTCTGCGCCTGAGCACCCCTCTCCATCACCGGCCAGGTGAGCAGGTAATTGGACTCACCATGAAGCTCCAGGTCCTAAGAGGATGAGCTGATCTCCAGCAACTGCAAAGCTATGATGGGGAGGGGCTGGGGTGAGAGACTTTGTTTTTAAGTTTACAACTGAAACCACAGTCTCCTCCTCCCCATGTGCTTGTCACTGGGAGGTCTTAATATAAAAAGCTTTATTTAGTTAGTGGATTCAATAGACTCCAGTTGGTCTAGGAAGTTGGAAGGGACAGCTAAGTTGAAGAGGAAAACCACAATTAGAGCTAAAAGAGGTGAGGTGTGATGTGAATACAGCAACCTATGGTGGATACCACAGGGGAGACCCAGTCTAAAGTATAATATTTGGAAAAAGAAAATCCCGTATCTTCAAGATTATATATCCAGCACGTACAGAAAATTAGCATTAAAACAGGGGAAGAGTAACTAACATTTTACAAAGTGCTCACTGGGCACTGGGCTTCTCACACACACAATCCCCAACACAATCCCTGAGGCAGTACCTGCCCACATTTTGTAGATGAGGAAGAGGAGATTAAAGCCATCCAGCAACTCTCTGAATCACAAAAGTGGTAAGTGGAGGAGCTGGGTTTTTCTTTTTCTTTTGGCTTGGTCTCCAAAACCCAACACTGCAAGGGAGAAAACACAGGCCTCCTCCCACCGACCCTGCACAGAGCCCGACCATGGGCAGAAGGATTTGCTCAAGAGGCAGAAACAGCCTCTGCCTGCAGCAGGTAGCCATCCTCTGCAGAGAAATCAAACAACCCTCGGTGGTGATGCTGCCTGCCCCAAAAAAGAGTGGGGGAGACGCTTGTAAAAATCCCCAGGAAGGTTAAAAATATCTTCTAAATTCACGTACAGCTGTTACCTAACCAGATACCTTTCAAACGAGAAGAGGTGTTTTTGTTTTTTACCTCACCAAATCCACCTCTCCTAATAAAATTCTTTTTAAATATTGCAATTACTTGAAAAAAAGCTATTCCCAGTGGGTCATGTTAAGATATACTCCAGTTATGCAGTATAGACATCTATGCCAGAAGAACCCGGTACAATCAGACAGTCGGTGCTTTGTGGAGAAGCCACAGTTTCACCTTTGAGTAAGAAACACCCTCGCCATTACAACGATTAAGCCCCTTCCACTCCCAAATACAGGGCCAAGTTTATGTAGAAAAGAGGGAGGAGGAACAAGGACTTGCTTCGCCTGAAGGGACTCACACTTCTTCGGAGAAATGAAGATGCTGAGGATGGAACGTCAGGCTTTTTGCAGGTGACACCCACGGCTGAAGGCCTATTCTACGTCCACGATCTCGTCCGTCACGACAACCCTTCACTGGCACTTCCACACGCTCAGGGCTGTCTCACAAGATGGAGACTAACCCTGTACCGCTGCTGCTGCACATAAAGACGTGTGCACCACGACTGCATCTGGCCCTTGGTCTGCAGGCCCAGCCGATATGCAGTCACCTGCCTGTCCCACCACAGGGGACACCCTGAACCACCTTGGGGTGATGACTGCATGCAGCCTCACTTTCCATTTGGCACTTCCACACACTCAGGGCTGTCTCACAAGATGGAGACTAACCCTGTACCGCTGCTGCTGCACATAAAGACGTGTGCACCACGACTGCATCTGGCCCTTGGTCTGCAGGCCCAGCCGATATGCAGTCACCTGCCTGTCCCACCACAGGGGACACCCTGAACCACCTTGGGGTGATGACTGCATGCAGCCTCACTTTCCATCAGATTATTTTCCGGCCCCAAAAGACATCATCAACCAACCTCACTCAGCTCACAAGTCACATGAACACACTGTTCCAAACTGAGGCCAGCCCCCTGCTTTTGGAAGGTTCTCGCCACCCTCCCCGCCCCCAGGCCCTAGGTTCTGCTCGGTGCGCCCTGCACTGGCTCCCTCAGGGAACCGAGCCTTTAGAGTTCAAGACACTTTCCCAGGGCCACGTGAGAACCAGGTTGAGTCCAGAACCCACGGGCCCCCCGTAAGGTGACACTGCCTCCAACGGTCACCAGCAGCAGAGCTGGGGGCGGCTGCACCTCCCGTGTGTAGACCCCTTCCACTGGGTTAAGCAGGATCTCGTCACTAAACCCAGGAGCCAACCACGTGTTTAAGTCTCCATAACTATTTCACCACCCGACGTGATGTAATCTCATTGTGTGACGTCATGCACCACGGTCTCCTCATTCCGTGGTCCTTATTCCTTTGGGTTTTCGCTGGTCTTCATCCAGGTTGGGTTGAGACACACACGATCTGTGGTTTCCATCAGGTCAATGCGCTGCGTCAGCCAAGCATCAAAGGACAAGGCCCGTGTACCTCCTACAGCACAAGCAGCGGTACTGTCATTGCTGTGACGTGGTAAGCTTCTAGAAACGTCCTAGACACAGGCTGTGAAGGTGAACGCTGCCAGTACAGTTGGAAAGAGCCTAAGGCCAGCAATCACCAAATATCGACTCAGTCTTTAGTTTTACTCCTCAGGACATAGTTACAGCATGCGGGATCTAGTTCCCTGACCAGGGACCAAAACCTGGCCCCCAGCATTGGGAGCACAGAGTCGCAGCCACTGGACCACCAGGGAAGTCCCCCGAATGATATTTTGTAACTTGGATGTTTGGAATCTAAAATAACTCCAGGGCTTCCGGTGGCTCAGTGGTAAAGAATGCACCCGCCGTCGCAGGAGACACAGGTTCGACCCTCGTCTGCGAAGATCCCACGTGCCTTGGAACAACTAAGCCCATGCGCCACAGCTGCTGAGCCTGCGCTCTGGAGCCCAGGAGCCGCAAATACTGAGCCCACAGGCTGCAACGAGAATCCGCACACCCGAGGGCCTGTGCTCCACAACAAGGGAAACCACTGCAATGAGAAGCCTATGCACTGCAACTAGAGGGAAGCCCCGCTCACCACAACTCGAGAAAAGCCTGCAGCAGTGAGGACCCAGCACAGAAAACAACTAAACGAAATTATAATAAAATGATTCCACAAAAACAAGCTCTGACTGTGAAACGATGACAACAATAAACGATTGCGGGGAGGGCGGTTCAACTAACACACGATGCACTAAGAGCAGATAGTGAAGGACGTCCCTAGAAGATGATCCCCCCGTAAGGTGACACTGCCTCCAACGGTCACCAGCAGCAGAGCTGGGGGCGGCTGCACCTCCCGTGTGTAGACCCCTTCCACTGGGTTAAGCAGGATCTCGTCACTAAACCCAGGAGCCAACCACGTGTTTAAGTCTCCATAACTATTTCACCACCCGACGTGATGTAATCTCATTGTGTGACGTCATGCACCACGGTCTCCTCATTCCGTGGTCCTTATTCCTTTGGGTTTTCGCTGGTCTTCATCCAGGTTGGGTTGAGACACACACAATCTGTGGTTTCCATCAGGTCAATGCGCTGCGTCAGCCAAGCATCAAAGGACAAGGCCCGTGTACCTCCTACAGCACAAGCAGCGGTACTGTCATTGCTGTGACGTGGTAAGCTTCTAGAAACGTCCTAGACACAGGCTGTGAAGGTGAACGCTGCCAGTACAGTTGGAAAGAGCCTAAGGCCAGCAATCACCAAATATCGACTCAGTCTTTAGTTTTACTCCTCAGGACATAGTTACAGCATGCGGGATCTAGTTCCCTGACCAGGGACCAAAACCTGGCCCCCAGCATTGGGAGCACAGAGTCGCAGCCACTGGACCACCAGGGAAGTCCCCCGAATGATATTTTGTAACTTGGATGTTTGGAATCTAAAATAACTCCAGGGCTTCCGGTGGCTCAGTGGTAAAGAATGCACCCGCCGTCGCAGGAGACACAGGTTCGACCCTCGTCTGCGAAGATCCCACGTGCCTTGGAACAACTAAGCCCATGCGCCACAGCTGCTGAGCCTGCGCTCTGGAGCCCAGGAGCCGCAAATACTGAGCCCACAGGCTGCAACGAGAATCCGCACACCCGAGGGCCTGTGCTCCACAACAAGGGAAACCACTGCAATGAGAAGCCTATGCACTGCAACTAGAGGGAAGCCCCGCTCACCACAACGCGAGAAAAGCCTGCAGCAGTGAGGACCCAGCACAGAAAACAACTAAACGAAATTATAATAAAATGATTCCACAAAAACAAGCTCTGACTGTGAAACGATGACAACAATAAACGATTGCGGGGAGGGCGGTTCAACTAACACACGATGCACTAAGAGCAGATAGTGAAGGACGTCCCTAGAAGATGACGGTGCCTTACAGTCCTGCCCTAGTTCCTGCTCTGGTTTTCTGTGCCCCCACCCCTACCCCATCCAACAGTAGAGAGAGGGCTCTCAGGAAGGAAACAGGGAAGCTGGGACATGAGGGAGACGCAAGGCCGGCTGCAGCTGAACAGGTTATCCTAGTTTTGTTTTTNAGAAGATGACGGTGCCTTACAGTCCTGCCCTAGTTCCTGCTCTGGTTTTCTGTGCCCCCACCCCTACCCCATCCAACAGTAGAGAGAGGGCTCTCAGGAAGGAAACAGGGAAGCTGGGACATGAGGGAGACGCAAGGCCGGCTGCAGCTGAACAGGTTATCCTAGTTTTGTTTTTGTTTTTTTTTTAAAAAAAGGTAACGTGAAATAAAACAGATCTCTTGCACACCCCTGACTCTCCTCTGGGTGACCAGCAACAAGCAAGTTAAAATATCAACATTTGGCAATTTTGAAATCACCTCTGTCCTTCGTCATCAATCTTTGGTGACATTAAAGTAACTGTTCATATCACCCAAGAGAGAAGAATCTACGGTGTAAGACAGAGGGAGCCCTGTCCTGCTGCCCCCCTTCATTATAACCCAAGTCCACACTGCCTTGTTAAAACCACTCCTTATTCAACCACAAGACACGGGGGAAATCCAGAAAACCCCGACCGAGGTATCAGAAGAAAATGCTCTACAGGTAGTTGCCACAATCGTACTCTCAGTGTTTCCTTCATAACTAGCTGCTCTCAAGCTGTCTACTGCTGGCTGCAGCGCCCAGAAGGGTGTTATCTCTCACCTTCATCTGAAACCTCTACAGTCATACTAATAGACACCGAGGCTCTTAAATCTTTACAGCTCTCACTTTCACATTCTTTTTCCTAAGAAGCAAAGCAAGCCATGACAGTGTAAATAACTGCTGGTCTTAATCAGTGGCTGGTACTGAAGCAGGGGCTATTCTAACCCATCTCATCAATGAGGAAACTGAGGCTGGGGGTTAAGCAATTTACCCAAGGTTCCAAAGGTAGTTAAACCCAGGCTGTCTGACTCCAGAGCTTTGACCTTTCCACCACACTGCTTATCTGACCTCCAATTAGGCAATTAAAGAATCTGTACATTGTGATAATTTCATTGGAGATTTTTGTTTCTTATGCCTGGTGGAGAGCAAATCTCTGACTTTGTCATACTGGGTCCCCTTTGGGGTCTATATTCATTCTCTTCATTCTAGCTTTCACACCACCTGATGCAAAATCCTCTCAAATTACCCTAGATACAAAAAAAGCAGACAGACAGAGGGCCTCTCCTTGCTTTGTATCACCGAATAATTAGATTTTTAAACTCATAGGCAAAATCCATTCATTCTGCATTTACAGCACGTGAGCACTAACCCAGCACTAAACGCGGAATCTGCACCCAGATACTTGATTGTTTGTCAAGTCAGGCTTTTAGTGGTTAAGCAGCACGTTTCTTGTTTTACTGGGAGTTTTAATAGATTTTGGCATCACCCTTGTGGAATAGCCTTGGTGACTCTGTTTTATGGTACCCAATGTGTTGACAGCAGTCTGGCAGATTAACGCTATAAAAAGTGGCCCACTGTCTGCTTACATTAGGTCCGGTAACCAAGCAGGTTCATGCTGAAATGCCTGATTCATGAGCCCATCTAGGCTGCACCGTACATGCCGTTCACAACGAGCACAGCAAGGTGTGCAGAGGATGGCTCCAGGTGTGATTAAAGTGACAGGTGGCTATGAGATCTTTCTGCTAAAGATTAGAGGCTTAAGTTCCCACTCCTGATGCATTCAGGTGACTTTCCTTTTTGTTCAGTAAACAAAATTGAAAAGTACGAGTGACTGCAAAGCGGAGGTGTTCTCATTTTTCACTCAATACTATATTTCACTGATTCTAACTCCTACTTCTTTTTCACATTCCCATAGGTCAGAAATAGGACCTGTCTTACAACTGGTTCCATCTCAGTGTGACGAAACACAATAATACAATGTGGTATGTATTTCGGATTCTATCATTTAAGTTTTACCATCAACCCATTTATTCATAATTAGGTTAGGAGACAGTGTTAAAAATCTATTTTTCCTTTTCTTACTCTCTTCTGTTTGCCATAGAAGATATAATAAAGAATGTTTGAGATAAACAAAAGGTAACATAACTTCAAGGAGACGAAAGCTTTGAAGCTATTTCATTATAAGTGCAAAGCTGTTGCCCTCCCTTGAAGAAAATAGAGCCTGAAGGCTTCTCCTGGTTGCATGCAACCTCAATGTGCTTCTTTTGTGAGAAAGACACAGTTCCAAGGTAGAAGGGTTCCAGATGCTTAAGACTTCCCACCTGCACACATCGACTCACTCCAAGACACAGCAAGCCTTTTAACTCAAGCTCAAACACTTTCAGGAGGTTGGTTTCTCCTCCACCTCCCCAATATCAAAATCATGCTCACATATTTAAACAATTAGGTGAGGTGTACAGAAGCTAGCACTGTAATCCGAATGCTAAAGGCACAGTAAATACTAACCAAATTCGGATCTCATCTACAGGAGTTTTTTCAAAGATAATTCTTGTTTTCCTGGATTTCAGAAAACTTAAAAAAAAAAAAAAAAAAAAAGAGGCAGGGGTCTCTTAAATTCAACTTACTACAGCCATGAAATTAAAAGATGCTTACTCCTTGGAAGAAAAGTTATGAGCAACCTAGATAGCATATTCAAACGCAGAGACATTACTTTGCCGACTAAGGTCTGTCTAGTCAAGGCTATGGTTTTTCCAGTGGTCATGTATGTTGCACTGTGAAGAAGTCTGAGTGCCGAAGAATTGATGCTTTTGAACTGCGGTGTTGGAGAAGACTCTTGAGAGTCCCTTGGACTGCAAGGAGATCCAACCAGTCCATTCTGAAGATCAGCCCTGGGATTTCTTTGGAAGGAATGATGCTAAAGCTGAAACTCCAGTACTTTGGCCACCTCATGCGAAGAGTTGACTCATTGGAAAATACTTTGATGCTGGGAGAGATTGGGGGCAGGAGAAGAAGGGGACGACAGAGGATGAGATGGCTGGATGGCATCACGGACTCGATGGACGTGAGTCTGAGTGAACTCCAGGAGTTGGTGATGGACAGGGAGGCCTGGCGTGCTGCGGTTCACGGGGTCGCAAAGAGTCGGACACGACTGAGCGACTGAACTGAACTGACAGAACAAAATTTCTTTGAGACAGAAAAAAATAATACAAATACTACTCAGTGACCTAGAAAACAAGGGGAAAGAGGCAAACTGGGGAGTAATCATTTCAGAAAAATAAGTAGTTGAAATTACTCTATAAAGATTTTCTTGTCTTTACCAGAAAACACTGAAAGCTGTCGGGCTTCCTTGTTCCCCCTCAGGAGCAAGAGATGCTCCTCGGGATGGTGATGGTTGTTTTTCTTGATTATGCAAAGTGCCTTTCAGTATAAAATTAAGCAAATATTTAAGAATGTAAATTTGAATGTAAAGATGAATCAAAATATATTTAAAATAAAATTTTAAATACAAATTAAAATAAACACAACCTCAGTTGACATTCGTGGAGAGCAAACAATGCAGTAAGCACCGTGTGAGGCAGTTCAGACATCACTGCATGGATAGCAGCAGGCCTAGGAGCTGAGCACTGCCGCCACCCCTCCCAGCCTCAGCTGAAGGAACTGAGGCTCAGGCAAGTTTAAACCTTGCCTGTGGTGCCTGAGATTGAAGTCACCTATTCAAGTTCATACAGCCAGCGAACGGCCGGGCAAGGATTCAAACCTGACCTGTGTAACTGCAATCGGAGCTTTTAACTAAGTGAAGCTGTCAATCCCTGAAACTACTCATTTTTTAAAACTGATGTATTTTCCCTATTTGTCCCCCCCTAGGCTTGTGGTAATAATTTGCATCAAGTTAGAGCCAGATTTAATATATTATTTTGTGCTCTACTCTTTGAGGCTTTATGGTTTTCAAAAACACAATCTGTAACACCTGCATCACACTTGAGCTTATGAACACAGCGCAAATCTAACCATTCCGATTTCTCACTGTCAGAACAAAACGCTGTGACCTCTTGCTTATCATAGCTGATTGGACTGCAGATCTTTCCTTCGGATGGACGACTGATATGACTGGCATGGCTGTTCATGAAGGTCTGGAAACATGGAATCTCCAGCTACTTCCCAAAATGTTTGTACTCACCGAACCCCAGACAGCAGTGAGCCTGTAATAATACAAATACTACTCAGTGACCTAGAAAACAAGGGGAAAGAGGCAAACTGGGGAGTAATCATTTCAGAAAAATAAGTAGTTGAAATTACTCTATAAAGATTTTCTTGTCTTTACCAGAAAACACTGAAAGCTGTCGGGCTTCCTTGTTCCCCCTCAGGAGCAAGAGATGCTCCTCGGGATGGTGATGGTTGTTTTTCTTGATTATGCAAAGTGCCTTTCAGTATAAAATTAAGCAAATATTTAAGAATGTAAATTTGAATGTAAAGATGAATCAAAATATATTTAAAATAAAATTTTAAATACAAATTAAAATAAACACAACCTCAGTTGACATTCGTGGAGAGCAAACAATGCAGTAAGCACCGTGTGAGGCAGTTCAGACATCACTGCATGGATAGCAGCAGGCCTAGGAGCTGAGCACTGCCGCCACCCCTCCCAGCCTCAGCTGAAGGAACTGAGGCTCAGGCAAGTTTAAACCTTGCCTGTGGTGCCTGAGATTGAAGTCACCTATTCAAGTTCATACAGCCAGCGAACGGCCGGGCAAGGATTCAAACCTGACCTGTGTAACTGCAATCGGAGCTTTTAACTAAGTGAAGCTGTCAATCCCTGAAACTACTCATTTTTTAAAACTGATGTATTTTCCCTATTTGTCCCCCCCTAGGCTTGTGGTAATAATTTGCATCAAGTTAGAGCCAGATTTAATATATTATTTTGTGCTCTACTCTTTGAGGCTTTATGGTTTTCAAAAACACAATCTGTAACACCTGCATCACACTTGAGCTTATGAACACAGCGCAAATCTAACCATTCCGATTTCTCACTGTCAGAACAAAACGCTGTGACCTCTTGCTTATCATAGCTGATTGGACTGCAGATCTTTCCTTCGGATGGACGACTGATATGACTGGCATGGCTGTTCATGAAGGTCTGGAAACATGGAATCTCCAGCTACTTCCCAAAATGTTTGTACTCACCGAACCCCAGACAGCAGTGAGCCTGCAAGTCTCACCACATTCCGTCAATACCAAGAATATTTTTTAAATCCTTGCTAATTTGATAAGGAGGGAAAGTTATCTCATTTTAATTTGCATTTTTATTACTCCATGACTGGGAAAATTTTCATGTTTTTGGCAGTTAAATTTTCTATGAATTATCTGCTACATCCTTTGCTGCTTTTCTATGGGCTAGAGCTGCTTCTCTACTGTATTTGCTGATGTGTCTTTTTAATACATCCATACTCACCCATCAGAGCAGGTGAAGCACATACGGTGAGGCAGGCCTTCCAAATGTCGGAACACACACTCAGAAGAAAGCATGACCCCAGTGAACAGATCAACATCCGTGTGTAACAACTGGGTAGACTTTTACAAACTCCCTAACTACCAATGTGCCATTTTGATTCTGAAAGAGCGATATGAACAATCCTACAGAACTCTCACATTATGCTGTGCCCAAGCAGTAAGGACATTTAAAGAAATAAAGTCAAACTACATGTGAAAACAGTTTCTAAATCACTTTCGTAAGACACTGACTTTAATTTAAAAATCCGGGGAGGGGGGTTACTATTTTGATATTTTTTTGGCTTGCTGGTTGCACAACTTCATGAGCGATGTAACTTTATTTTTGGAAGCTTTCTAAAGTGATCTTTTTATCTTTTCATACATCTCACCGTCCTCAAATGTTTCCTATTTTTGGATCTAATCTAAGTTCAAAACATCAAACCTTGGTTCTCCTGAAAAGAGGCTTCCAAGCCATTCTCAGGTGGGCACTGGCCCCTGGCAGGACCGGTCCTCCTCTCACCTCCCACCGGTTTCACCGCCCCCCACCTCTTCATTCCCCCTGCCCTGGTGGAGCTCCACTGCTGACTTATCCCCTCCAGTCCCTCTTCAAACACCAACCCTTACACATTGCCAAACTAACCATGCCATTCCCATCAATTAGTGCAAATGCATGTCACCAATTTCACCACAGCCCACCCTCAACCCTGTCTGCCCATCCCCTGCCCTCTCTTCCCAGCCACCTCTGGCCCTCCCTGAGCTCTGGAGGAGGGCAGGTGTGAGGCAGGGTGCCCCTCTCGCTGGGGGTGCCCCTCTCGCTGGGGCTGCAATCCCGGCCCGGCCCTGCAGCCCACTCTGGGGGCCTGGCCTCACTGTATCTCTGTGGCTCTGCTCCTGGCATTTCTCAGTCCTCCCAGCCTATCACAAGGCAGCACAGGGCACATGTGCCGATGTCCTCCTCCACTACCAGGCCTCCACTGAGAGCATCACGCGTCCTCAGCGCCTGACCACACGGTGCTGACCTGCTCCACGTCCCAGGTGTGCAACTCAGCATCTTGGAGCCACGGTCGGCATTTTTAGATCTCCTGCAGAACTCAGCACAGCTACAATTTTCCATGAGCACCACTTTGCAAACATTAGTGTCATCCCCAAAAGTCAGCAAGAATATTAAGATTTGTGTGCTTGTAATTCTTACCAATCTTTTGAAAGGTGTTAATAAAAGAACAGCTTTTACCAGACACATCCACGTTTCCAAAACCCAAGAAGACGTCACAGTCAACCTCACACAGAAATCACCGTTTACCCTATAGAGGTGGAAACTGGAAACACCGCTGAATATTCCCTGCTCTTACTGGCCATGTCTCTGCATTCACTGAAGTCCTTCCTACAGCCGACTTGGGGAAGGCCTGTATGGAAAGTTCACTCTGTCGTGAACTTGGAGGCCCATTTCTGAAAGCCCCCAGTCCCTCAGGCCATGGTCAAGCACAACTGACTCCCCACAAAAGGATTTCAGTTGCCAGTTTAATAGTTTTCCCTCAACACAAGATTATATCTTACGGATATTCCTGGGCTAACCTAAGGATCACGAGACAGACCAAAGGGCAACTCAAGTACCTAATCAGAACACAGCAACCAGGGAAGAGGCCCTCCGACTGGACACCAGGGACATGGGAATGGGGTCTAAGGAGGAATTCTCACCTCCTCTTCCCACTCACGTTCTGAACCTGCTGGGGGACAACCAGGTACGGCTGGAACCACTTGTCACTGGGGAGGGGGCAGGGGGGGACAGGCACAGGGAAACCTCACCCCCCCACACACACCAATAGTCTCGACTTTAAACCCATCAGCCCCACTGCACTCAAAGGTGATGAGTAGGACCCCTCTGTGGGAGCTTGGGAGCTTCCAGACCCGCAGCCAGGGCGCCAGCTGCCCCGGGAATGAATGAAGGAGAACGCTGGGAGCAGAGACGGCAGGCAGCAGTCTCTTCCAGTGCAGACGACGAGGACAAGGATGGTCAGGGCTCAGCAGGCCTGGCGCTGTGTGCTAACAGGCAGGCGAGTGTCGTGAGGCTGTAATGCGGTCAAAGAAACCAGGACGCCAGGACCCAAGGGGTGTGGAGCCCCCTAACTCGGAGGAGCCTGGAGAGGTTGAGAGGCGGCCGGGATGCAAGGTGGCACGGAGCGCAATGTGGGGCTGAGAGGCCAGGGCTTCATGCAGGAAGGAGGCGGTATTGGGAAGACTTTGGGTTCAGACAGGTTGGGAAGATGAAGAACAGAAGCTTGGGGGAAGATACTGGGAATAAAAATAAAGTTTTAGGAGCTAATCACCTGGAAACAGGATCTGGAGCTGTGGGTCTGAGCTGGAGCCGAGATGGGTGCTTTCAGAAGGACACTGGCTGCGTTCAGGGAGCAGCAGGAGGAGTGAGGAGCCGAGGGAAGCCCAGGACCCTGCCGGAGCCTTCCAGCCCAGGTCCAGGGAGACGGTGGGGCAAGAGGATGGGGCAGGCACTAAGGAAGAAATCGGAAAGGAAGGGAGGAGGAGGGCTGAGAAAAGAGCCAGGAGCCGCTTCCCATCATCTCTCAGAGGAGTACCAGGGTCCCACGGAGATGGACGCTGCCGGATGACATGCCACTGGACTCTCACCGTTCACGTCTGAGCTGCCCTTGGAAATAACACCTCCTTGCAACAGGCTGCCCCCAAAGAGTAATAATCCACTTTTTTTTTTTAAATACTTTTTTAATTTAATTTTTTTTGGCCACACCACATGCAGGATCTTAGTTCCCCAGCCAGGGATCGAACCCAACCCCCTCTGCATTGGAAGGGCAGAGTCATAACCACTGGACCGCTGGTGAAGTCCCCTAAATCCATCCACTAATCATGTAAACTGGAACTACACATAAAATAAGTTTTTAATTATTCTGTGGCAGAATGAAAATACAATTTAAAGAGTAAACACAACACAGGTTGTTCTCCATTCCTTTCACTGCCTTTAAGGTAGACTATGCTCCCAAGCTCAACCATATGTCCATCTTTGCCCTTTATATAGTTGGAATCCCAAACAGCAGCTACATTTCACTCACTCACATGTAAGAGAATAACATTACCTGCAGAGCTCCAAAAAATGCTGTAAAAATATATGCTACCATTTTTCTGAACTGTTCTGTATTTCCATGGTACATTCACTGTATAACTAACATACTGGTCTAAACGTGAGGCCTTTTAGAGTATATCAAAAGCACCGAGATAAAAATTCAGATTCTAGATGGCCCACAGAGATTTTAACCCAGGAATAAAACCAACGTAGGGTTGAAGAATCTGCATTTTGCTGTTGTTACTGTTGTTGCCTTGGAGACGAACAGAGATCATTCTGTCATTTTTGAGATTGCATCCAAGTACTGCATTTCGGACTTGATTTCGGTGTTGACCATCTGGTGATGTCCATGTGTAGAGTCTTCTCTTCTGTTGTTGGAAGAGGGTGGTTGCTATGACCAGTGCATTTTCTTGGCAAAACTCTATTAGCATTGGCCCTGCTTCATTCCGTATTCCAAGGCCAAATTTGCCTGTTTCTCCTGGTGTTTCTTGACTTCCTACTTTTGCATTCCAGTCCTCTATAATGAAAAGGACCTCTTTTTTGGGTGTTAGTTCTAAAAGGTCTTGGAGGTCTTCATAGAACCATTCAACTTCAGCATCTTCAGCATTACTGGTTGGGGCATAGACTTGGATTACTGTGATATTGAATGGTTTGCCTTGGAGACGAACAGAGATCATTCTGTCATTTTTGAGATTGCATCCAAGTACTGCATTTCGGACTCTTTTGTTGACCATGATGGCTACTCCATTTCTTCTGAGGGATTCCTGCCCACAGTAGTAGATATAATGGTCATCTGAGTTAAATTCACCCATTCCAGTCCATTTTAGTTCTCTGATTCCTAGAATGTCGACATTCACTCTTGCCATCCCCTGTTTGACCACTTCCAATTTGCCTTGATTCATAGACCTGACATTCCAGGTTCCTATGCAATATTGTTCTTTACAGCATCGGACCTTGCTTCTATCACCAGTCACATCCACAGCTGGGTATTGTTTTTGCTTTGGCTCCATCCCTTCATTCTTTCTGGATTTATTTCTCCACTGACCTCCAGTAGCATATTGGGCACCTACTNTAGACCTGACATTCCAGGTTCCTATGCAATATTGTTCTTTACAGCATCGGACCTTGCTTCTATCACCAGTCACATCCACAACTGGGTATTGTTTTTGCTTTGGCTCCATCCCTTCATTCTTTCTGGATTTATTTCTCCACTGACCTCCAGTAGCATATTGGGCACCTACTGACCTGGGGAATATCTCTTTCAGTATCCTATCATTTTGCCTTTTCATACTGTTCATGGGGTTCTCAAGGCAAGAATACTGAAGTGGTTTGCCATTCCCTTCTCCAGTGGACCACATTCTGTCAGACCTCTCCACCATGACCAGCCCGTCTTGGGTTGCCCCAAGGGCATGGCTTAATTTACTAATTTGAGATATTTTTACTACAATTTTTGTTATAAATGTTTCCAGGTACTCTTCAGCTTTGTTCCCAAAATTAAGCATATTGTATTTTCATTTTCTTCCATTGCAAAATATTTTATCATTCCCCACTTTGAATCAGTAGTTATTTTGAATTATATTCTTTACATCTAAATATTTCAGGGTTTTCTATCAATACCTATTTTGACTCCATTGTACCTGGATAAATAATTTAGTTTGATTTATGTGAGTCAGTCAGTTCAGTCGCTCAGTCATGTCCGACTCTTTGCGACCCCATGAATCGCAGCACGCCAGGC
>SJYX01024869.1:0-12929 GCA_006410675.1 Oreotragus oreotragus
GCTTTGTCCATAGTGATGCTTTCTAAGGCCCACTTGACTTCACGTTCCAGGATGTCTGGCTCTAGGTTAGTGATCACACAGACGTTTTAGAACTAACATCCAAACCTAACAAACATAGATATTATAAAATTTGTTGGGTCTATCTGACCTACATAGTGAAAGTAATTTTTTTTTTAATGCTCAGACTTAGAGTTTTAAAAATTGCCTTTGTTGTTTTATTTCTGAAACTTCAAACTTGAAAATTCTCATGCAATTCTGACTTTGTACAATTTTAAGAAGAACTTGGCCCATGTCAGGAAATATTTATTCTAAACATTATTTATGTCTGGAATTTCTTTAGAGGAAAGAATAGTACATTAATATTCGGTGTCTCTCTGTTCATAAAGAACTGTGACACATGCAAACTTTTTCACTTTTAATATGAAGTCTAGAGAATAAATATATTTTATGACACTGTCTTCTGATAACCTTTAAAACCATGTAGTTCTCAATTATGTTGAAAGAGATGACTGAATTTATTACCAATGCTTTTTAAATGAGCTCATAAAACAAATGTTTAGTAATCATTATAATAAATAATAAAAGCTACAAATGATGGTTAAATGGTATTTTGTCGCTGTTGTTCAGTCACCCAGTCGTGTCCACCTCTTTGTGACTCCATGGACTGTAGCACAACAGGATTCTCTGTCTTGCTCACACCTTTTAAACTGTATCAATTCAGTTCATTTCAGTCGCTCAGTCGTGTCCAACTCTGTGAACCCATGAATCGCAGCACGCCAGGCCTCCCTGTCTATCACCAGCTCTCAGAGTCTATTCAAACTCATGTCCATCGAGTCGGTGATGCCATCCAGCCATCTCATCCTCTGTCGTCCCCTTCTATCCCTCCCAGAATCAGGGTATTTTCCAATGAGTCAACTCTGCATCAGGTGGCAAAAGTATTGGAATTTCAGCTTTAGCATCAGTCCTTCCAATGAACACTGATTTCCTTTAGGATGGACTGGCTGAACCTCCTTGCAGTCCAAGGAACTCTGAAGAGTCTTCTCCAACACCCCACAGTTCAAAAGCGTCAATTCTTCGGCACTCAGCTTTCTTCACAGTCCAACTCTCACATCCATACATGAGTACTGGAAAAACCATAGCCTTGACTAGATGGACCTTTGTTGGCAAAGTAATGTCTCTGCTTTTGAATATGCTGTCTAGGTTTGTCATAACTTTCCTTCCAAGGAGTAAATGTCTTTTAATTTCATGGCTGCAGTCTCCATCTCTAGTGATTTTGATATGACCAAATACATAAAATTATCAAAACTTTGTTGTGCACTCTAGAACATATAATATTGAATAAAATATCTTGTCTTATGAGTCATTGTAATAGCCTGCAATAAGGGAAAAAAAAAACAAAACAAGCTTCCATCATACTGGTTCATTGTAGTAAAGCGAAATAAAAATTTCCTTTCTGAAAAGTTCTGAACACTTTTCAGCTATTACAGCGTAATGATACTTACACTCTGTCAAAAATATTCCCTTTCTCTTTCCTGTGACAATTGACTTGAGCCTAAATTAAAGTCCTTTAAGGTACCAATCTTGTTGTGCTGTATTGTCACTGAGTACCATTAATTCAGTTCTTAGTAGTCTACTTTTACTGACTGATTGCAGCTGCAGTTTCTGGAGAAGTAAAAGATCTGTAGCTAATATTCATTTCTCCCAATTTATAATTTCAAACTGTAATGATTATGGTGTACTTATTTCGTTTTCCCTATTTCAGATAGTAAAAGGAAGTTCATTGAAAAAGAGATAGCTAGACCCTTCTGAGCAGTGCCTATCCTGACATAAATTACTCTCTTTTGAATTTTCAGTTTAAGGAAAATTTGCCATTATAAGCTTGTTACATATAATTCGAAAATGTTTCTTGGATAATTGTTTTCTGTTATAAAATATATACAATGGCCTCTATAAAAACTGGTGTATATTTTTATTTTACTATAGATTATTCTAATATTTTCCCCTGTTGTTAACTAAATTAGAAACTCAACTAAGTTTTCTACTTCAGAAAAATTAACTTTGATTTTAACAATCTCCTTCAGTCTTTTGAATTGCAAGGAATCTAGTTAGGTTACCTATCTGGGAAACATACTTATATATTGATATATATTGGCAAAATTTCCAAACAGTCCAAATCTTAACAGTACTCATCTTGCATGATTCATTTTTAGTGTTTTCCTTCTTATTTTACAAGTAATCTCAGAGGTGAGAATCAAGCTTTTAAAATAGACATGTGTTTGTGTGTGTGTGTGTGTGCACCAAGTCTCTTCCTTCATGTCACCTCTTTAAGATCTCATGGACTGTAGGCCACCAGGCTCCCCTGTCCATGGGATTGTTCAGGCAAGAATACTGGAGTTGGTTGCCATGCCCTCCTCCTGCGATCTTCCCAACCCAGGAATTGAACACATCTCTTACGTCCATCAGTGTATGACATTTACCACCACATAGTCCTAGCCGATGCCAATAATAAAAGAAAATAAACGAAAATAATAAGCAAAATTTCAGAGCTAAAGTTTGTTTAATATAATGTTAAACCCAAATAGATGTTTTAAAATTCCCTTTTAATTTTACAACTGTTTAGATTCCCAGAACAGAGAAGGCAATGACACCCCACTCCAGTACTCTTGCCTGGAAAATCCCATGGACTGAAGGGCCTTCAGTCCATGGGGTCGCTGAGGATCGACTGAGGGTGAGCTGCCGTCTATGGGGTCGCCCAGAGTTGGACATGACTGAAGTGACTTAGCAGCAGCATCAGATTCCCAGAAAAGCTGCAAAATTAGTATTGAGTATTCCCATATATCCTTTACCATTTTCCTTTTATTAACATATTATATCCTCACATCAATGTGCTGAATTTGTTCCAACTAATGACCTGATATGTTATTAGCATTTTATTATTAATAACTAAAGCCAACATTTCATTCAGATTTCCTTAGTTTTTAACTAATATTCCTTTTCTGTTTCAGAATTGCAACCATATGGTTGTGACTCTGCAGATTTCTCTAGACTGTGACAGAGTCTCAGGCTTTCCTTGTTTCTGATGACCTTTACAACTGGAGGAGTACTTTGTAGAATGCTTCTAAATTTGGGATCACCTAATTTTTCTTTATTGTTAGGATGTAGTGATTTTTTGAAGTGAAGAACAAAACAGAGGCCAAATGCCATTTCCTCACATCTGTTAACTTGACTTGTCACTTATAATGTTTAACTTAGTTACCTGGGTGAAGTAGTGTTGCTCATTTTTCTTCATAATAAAATTACTCTTTTCCCTTTCCATCCTGTGCTCTTTGAAAGGATATCACTGTAAGTAGCCCATGCCTAAGGAAGGCTCTATTTCCTTGAGAGAGGAGTCTCTACATAACCTATTTGGAATTTTTCTGTATGGAATGAATATTTTCCATCTCACTACTTAATGTATTCAATCCACCATCCAATCAGTATAGATTTATGAATATATATTTTATTTCTTTTTAAAATTTTTAAAATATAGTTGCTATGTTAGTTTTAAAAAAGTGATTCTACTTTTCAGTATATAAAGAATCCACCTGCTGATCCCTGAGTTGGGAAGATCCCGTGGAGCAGTAAATGGTAACCTGATCCAGTATTCTTGCCTGGGAAATCCCATGAATAGATGAGCCTGATAGGCTACAGCTAAAGCCTATGGGCCTGCAAAAAAGCTGGACATGACTTGGCAACTAAGCAATAATAACAACTATATATATATACATATATATATTTCAAATTAATTTCCTTTATAAGTTATTAAAACATATTAATCATTGTTCCCTGTGCTAAACAGTAGGTCCTTGTTGTTTATCTATTTTACATAAGGTAGTATGTTTATGTCGGGGAAGGCAATGGCACCCCACCCCAGTACTCTTGCCTGGAAAATCCAATGGACGGAGTAGCCTGGTGGGCTGCAGTCTATGGGGTCGCTAACAGTGGGACAGACTGAGCGACTTCACTTTCACTTTTCTCTTTCATGCATTGGAGAAGGAAATGGCAACTCACTCCAGTGTTCTTGCCTGGAGAATCCCAGGGATGGGAGAGCCTGGTGGGCTGCCGTCTACGGGGTCACACAGAGTCGGACACGACTGAAGTGACTTAGCAGCAGCAGCAGCAGTATGTTTATGTTAATCCCAACCTCTTAATTTATCCCTCTTCCCCTTCCCCTTTGGTAACCATAAGTTTGTCTTCTACGTTTGTGGGTGTATTTCTGCTTTTTATATAAAGTTCATTTGTATCATTTTTTTATATTCCACATAGGTGATATCATGTATCTGTCTTCCTCTGGCTTGCTTCACTTAGTATAATAATCTCCAGGTTTATCCCTATTACTGCAAATAGCATTATTTCATTCTTTTTTATGGCTAAAGAGTACTTCATTGTATATATGTAACACATCTTCTTTATCCATTCATCTCTTGATGAACACAGGTTGCTTTCATGTCTTGGCTACTGTCAGTAGTGTGAAAGAGCTTTGGGACACTCTAATTCTATGATATTTATTTTATTTGATCAAACTGTTTTAGCTTTGGCCACTGGCAGTTATTTCAGTTGACGCCTGGCCACTTTAACATGCCCTCAAATATATATATTTTTATTAGCACTTGCTTTCTGACATGCCTTACAGGCTTATCTTGTAAATTCCTTGCCCTAGTTTTAGAATGAGATATTTTTCAAGGACCCCTGCTTCCATTAGCTGAAGCAAGGCATCAGAAACCCAAACTTAAATACTGGTTGTACTCATTGCTACAGATATGAATTAATTTTGAGGAAAAAGAATTCAATGATTTTGAATTTCATAGACAAGAGAAATTTATTTTTTCCACATAAAATCACTGACTCATGTTCAGAGTTAGTATTCAATGCTTAGCTTTTCAGACATTAACTACCAATGTAATGTTTGAGTCTCAATTTCTTCATCTGTAAAATAATGTATAAAAGTAATGAACAGGAGCACTCCAGGGAGATGAAAACATTGTTTGGAGAGTTCTCTGACCTATAGAGTATTTATTCTTTTCTATAACGTAAATACCCTCCAAAATGACTGATTTCAAACTATCAGAAATTACAGGCTTGCAGAAATTACTGAACATTTAATTATTGGTGTTCTTGAGTTGGTATGAGTCATCTTCAGTCATATCATGGGCAGGTCATACATGTGCAGACACTCCTAAACATATAGCCTTAAGCCATGTGTGTACAAACACAAATGCATGCAAATGTTTAAGTAAATAGAAAGTTTGACTTCAAGAGCAAATTAAAATTCAGTGTGCCACCATAGGCTGAGGAAAGGAGCACTCCTCATCATGTCCCTCTGTCCTTAGGTTGGGTCTGAGTTGAAGCCAGAGTTTCCTGAACCAGGTCTCCTCTGAGAGTCACAGTCGGGCCTGACCAGATCCTCAGTTAAGCTAATAAGATTCCCTGTGGCATGAGGGGAGAGAAACAGAGCAAGTCCTAGAGGTGATCTCTGTTCTCTTAGGATAAGGAACTCCACCAGAGCAGTTTGAGGAGAGACTGAACACAGAAGATGCCCACCAAAGAATGAGATGGCACAGCAGTCCTGCCCACTTGAGTGTGATTCTCAAATTCACAGGCATTCCCTCAATCCCCTCCACTGATTCATGTAGACCTGATAATTAATATTTGAATGTCTTTGCCCTTCAGGACAAGTTGAATATTTCCCACATATGGCAGGGCTTCCAGTAGTCAAGGAGCTGCCAGGTTTTCTCCTGGATGAAGATCTGATCCCTTGTTCCTCTTGAAGGTTATTATTTTCTAAGTGCTGGTCATGGGTGGGTGTCAGGAAGTAGTCTCAGGGGCCTTGGTTACCTGGAGCTTTCCTTCTCCAGTGTTGTCTGTGAAGGATCCTGGTTGAGATCCTGGACAGTGATGCTGCCCTCTTCAATTTATGAAAATATAAGGTTTCCAAAGCCCTATGGGACATTTGTAGACGGATTCCTTTTGAAAGACACAATCATGAGCAATGTGGACACCAGCCACTTCATGTGTTTATCGACTAGGTCAAGGGCCAATGATTTCTGGACTTTGTTGATGGAGTTCTACCACAACTTTGACTCCAGTTTTCTGAGTGCAGACCTTCTTTTAAGTCTTTCTCCAGATAAAGAAGGTACATAGATATGTAAGTGTAATTTTACCTATGTTTATTTTCTCCAATCATTAAAGGTATTCTGAATATATTCAAGCTCTTTTAATAATTGGAGAAATAAAAAATTACCCAATAGCCATTATTTGGCTGCTCTTTGGCAAAAATTTTTCTTTTAATTTTAATTTCCACTACTAGCAGAGAAAAGAAACCTTCATGCACTCATAAAGTGAGAGAATAAATTGGTATGTCATCTTTGGACGTATATAAGACAAAATCTGTTGAATCTTACATTCTTTATATTTTGAAATTAGTAATTTCATTCATTGGAAGTTATACTAAATTAACCATAGGTAAGGTAACATAAAGAGTACAGGCACAGAAATTAAGCATCTTAGATTTAAATATAAAACCTGAATCTTAATTTCTTCCTGAATAAAACAGAGATATTGATAATAGTATTACTTCATAGTTACCGTTAGTAACATATTCATGGCATAAAATGCTAATGTTTAATCAAAGTATAATGATTATAGTAGGCTATAATAAAATTTATAAAAATTGAGTTAATGGTGACAAAATTCTACACAACTAATGAAAGCTGGTTTGAACGTTACCTTTATTCATTCTTTATAATTCTTTTCATTGTCTAATTTTTCTACTGTGAACAAATATTTCTACTGTAGTATTATTTTAGAAACACATATTTAGAAATAATTGTGCTGTTACTTGTGAGTATAATGGAATGATCAAATTAATCCAAATAGTGTACCTTCCAGATCTTGACTCAACATTGCAAATGCTTTTAAATACAGAAAATGGTTGACATGTAAAAGCATGTCATCAGCATATTTACTGACATTGTTTTACATGCTCTTTTGTGGCTTTTTTTTTCTCTTAAATATCCTTTAACTTTGTTCTGTAACACAGTTAATTTTTTTATTGTTGTTTCAATGTTTCATTTTCCCTAACGGTAAATATTTTTCCTCTGTCCCTCCCATCCCAGCAATGTTGGTTTCTTAACCTTTACAGCTAACATTATCTTGATCTTTAAGACACTAAGTGACACCCTGATGTGTTGAGTAATTATAAAAGAGAATTCCCCATTGGGAGTGTCCTCATACTATCCCAAGTATAAGATGCCTTAAGCCTTATTTCCCAAGTGTGGAACAATGGGTCAAGAAATGTTGGCTTTTCACTTACTGTAAATGCTAAAGGCACACTTTATTTTCTTCGGTGGCCCCACGTCCACTTCAGCTTTTGTGCTTTCACCACAGGAATTCTGACATGCAATATGGTTTATACAACAAGTAATGTCAGATCTATTTGTCATGTCACTTCACTCTTTTACAGATGCAGATCTAAAATCAAGCATATTTTTGGTTTTATAGTTCAAACAATAAGAATTACTTGGACTCTTGTCAATTCTCCTTGTCCTCTGTTTATTTGCTCTTCAATTTTTGTCATATTTCTTCAATTTATCCTACTTAAAGTCTAAAATACAAGATAAATTTAGGAATATGTTGGTGACAAGATTACTTCATGACTCTCTGAGTATCAGCAAGTTTTTCAAGGTGCTTCACTTCTGTTACAACAGCTTCATATTCACAAAGTTTACATAGTACAAAAATGCTTTAAAACAGATTCTTGTCTATTTGAAGAATACTGACTTATTTTCTGTTTTCAAAATTAATGCTGATCATTAATTTTAAATTTAAAATATTATAAGTAAGTGAAGGTGAAGTCGCTCAGTCGTGTCCGACTCTTTGCGACCCCGTGGACTGTAACCTACTAAGCTTCTCCGTCCATGGGATTCTCCAGGCAAGAATACTGGAGTGGATTGCCATTTCCTTCTCCAGGGGATCTTCCCGACCCAGGGATCGAACCCGGGTCTCCCACATTGAAGGCAGACACTTTAACCTCTGAGCCACCAGGGAAGCCCATTAAAATATTATACAGAGCCCAATATTATAAAAAGTAAGATATAGGTAAGGCTGCTTGTATAGACAGAACATGTCATATATTTATTTTATCTTGAATCCTTTATTTTTTCATGACTTCCTCAGCTTGGTCTTCTATTCACCTTTTTCCCTAGATTACAAAAATTTATCAGTTAGAGCTATCATTCATGTAACTGGATGTCCTGTGTTTTATTTGCTAAATCTGGCAAACTTAGATGCAGATATTTTTATTATCACAATTGGTTAAACAAGATTAAATATAATTTAAAAAATCTCTGCTGATGTCTGCTTCCTTTAGTGGAAGATATAAATGAATACATTAAATGTTTTTTAGGAGGGAACATAATAGAAAAAATAGGCAAAGACGGAGAATTTTTGGTTTTTTGTTTATGTGGCTGGCTGATTAATCTACTAATCAACCTCCAACTGACATGGTGATATACTCCTAATATTGAAGTACCAGTTATTGTCTAGTTTTTAAAATGTAAAAGGATAGACAAAGAGCCCATGCCTGGGTAACTAATATAGACAAATATTTAAGTTACAGATTCCTATATATTTGCCACTTAGTTTGCTAACTTTGTGTGATATGTAGCCTTTTCCAATGGGATGCCTACCTGCATGTCAAATTTTCTTTTTCCCCAAACTTTTCTCTTTTATTCACATTTCTGGCTGCAACACTTCCAGGAGGGCTATGGGTTGAACTATATTTCCTGAAAATTATACATATGTTAAAATCTCCAAAGTGGTGCTATTTGGAGACTTGGCCTTTGGGAGATAAATAGGTTTAGATGAGCTCATGAGGGGAAAGCTTTCATGATGAAATCAATGCCCTTTTAAAAGCTAGCTTCATTTCTGTCTCCACCTACACACACACACACACACACACACACACACACACACACACAAGACTATATGAAGACACAGAGGATAGCTCTCTGCAACCCAGAGTCCACAGCAAAAGAGTGATCATGATGGCACCTTGATCTTGGGCTTCCAGCTTCCAGAACTGTTAGAAATAAATTCCTATGGCTCAAAGCATCCAGTCTATTATTTTTTGTTATGCAGCTGAAGCTGATTAGCACAAGGAGATAGCTCTTTGAAAAATTGTCATCTAATCACCTGTGAGACTGCAGTCATCTCATACTGCTGACAGGATCCAAGTCGCTTCCATGAGGATGCAGTTTTGCCTTACTCACTCTGTTTCCAAAACCAGACAATAACATTCCAACTAAGTGGTCGGGATTTATTTTTAAAAAACTGAAAAGGTCTATGTTATATGTTGTTTATTTTTATGTTGAATTAGATTCAGTTAAGAGTTTTAGGGGTTTCCCAGGTGGCACAGAGGTAAAGAATCCACCTGCCAATGCAGAAGACATAAAAGATGTGAGTTTGATGCCCGAGTCAGGAAGGTCCCCTGGAGGAGGAAATGGAAACTCACTCCAGTCTTCTTGCCTGGGAAATCCCAGCCATGGACAGAGGAGCCTGGTGGGCTACAGTTCATGGGCACAAAGAGTCGGACATCACTGAGCAACCAAACACATACACACACAGAGTTTTAAACTATATTTAAATCGGTGACCATTCTGTATAGTTTTAAACTATATTTAATTCAGTGACCATTCTGTATGTCCACTAGATATTCTACAAAAGGCAGTTTCTTTCTTCACTGCAGAAAGAATCATAATAACATCTTTTAGATTTCTGTAAGGGCTTATTTCTTATGAAACTAAAATTCAGAAATTCTGTCATGTAAACAGCAGATATTGTCATTGCAATACACAATTGTATTGGTTAAACTGCAATAATTTTAACAGACCATGTTTTCCATGTTCAAGCTCCATAGGCTCCTGAATTGTGGAAACCCTAGGATAGTAATCTTGAAATTTATTAGGATCTGGTTAGAGGAAGGAAGGGCTTCCCAGGTGGTGCTCTTGGGACACATAAGACATGTCAGTCCTGGGCTGGGAAGATCTCCTGGAGGAGAAATGGCATCTCACTCCAGCATTCTTGCTGGGAGAATCTCATGGGCAGAGGAGCCTGATGAGCTATGATTCATCTGGTCGCAAAAAGTTAGACCCAGCTGAGCATCTGAGGACATAGGAAGAAAAGTAGCTCTACTTCTGTCAGAACACACTATTAAACTGACTTAATATTTCATTTATTGCTCATAATTTGTATCATTAGGGAAGTGGCTTAACATTCCTGAATTTCTGTGTGAATAGTTTATAAATGTACACAACATATTATGTTATACAAATACTCCAATGTACATTCAGATATAATTTCCACAAGTTAAGAATTCACATGCCTATGTTAAGTCGATTCAGTTGTCTGACTCTCTGCGACTTCATGGACTATAGTCCACCAGATTCCTCTGTACATGGGACCCACCAAGCCAAGAATGCTGGAGTGGGTTTCCATTTCCTTCTCCAGGGGCTATTTCTTACTGAGGGATCCAACCCACATCTCTTATCCCCTGCACTGGTAGGTGGTCCTTTACCGATAGTTACCTGGGAAGCCCCTCACATGCCTACTAGCTGAAAAGTCAGCATGTGTGCATGCTCAGTCACTTCAGTCGCTTCCAACCTTGTGACCCTATGGACTGTAGACCACCAGGCTCCTGGATTCTCCAGGCAAGAATACTAGAGTGGGTTGCCATGCCTTTCTTCAGAGGATCTCCCCAATCCAGTGATCAAACGCACAACTCTTACATCTCCCGAATTGCAGACAGATTCTTTACTCACTGAGCCACCTGGAAACAAATTCCTCAACTCGCCACACTTAAAATTACCAAAGATGCCCAAGGATATACACATATCCCCTCTTTATTAATTTCCTTCCCATTTAGGTAACTGCAGAGCATTAAGTTCAGCTCCCTGTGCAATACCATAGATTCTCATTAGTTACTTATTACATACATAGTATCAATAACATATATATGTCCAGAGACAGGTTTAAGATGGCAGAGTAGAAGGATATGCACTCCTCTTCTCCTGCCAGAGAACAAAAATCATCTCTTTCTTATCTGATGGCTGTATTTAGGACTTCTTGAATGTTGTAATTTGTGCAACTAACCTAATGCCTATGCCACTTTTTATCAATTTAGAGACTTTCACTGCAGAAACAACTTGAGACCTCTAATCCTCTACTTTGATCAAGGAACAGATCTCCATATTTGCTTCATAGATTGAAGACTTGTATTAATTATATCATCATCCTTGGCAAATTTTTTTGACTTGCATTTATTTACAGTTTTTGCACTTTGTACAAACTCAGTGGATCATTTAAGATGAAAAGAAGCAGAATAATTTGCACATTGTTGTCATTTTGATGTACCTGTATATCAAGTATGTCAAATATTCATGTTTCTAAAGATAATATTTATTTATAGCACTTTGATTTAGAAGTTTTAAGTGAATCATCTAAGAAATAACATATGAGAAGTCTTCTATACCATAGAAAAGTCATTGTGTTAATTAAGTATTAATATGCTCTGAGTATGCATGTGCTCAGCCACTTAGTTGTGTCTGAGTCGTTGTGACACACAAAGAGTCAGACACAACTGAGCAATTGAACTGGACTAGACTATAGCTCCCCAGGCTCCTATGTCTATGGATTTTTCAGTTCAGTTCAGTTCAGTCACTCAGTCCTGTCCGATCATTGCGACCCCACGAACTGCAGCACGCCAGGCTTCCTGGTCCGTCATCAACTCCCGGAGTTTACCCAAACTCATGTCCACTGATTCAGTGATACCATCTAACCATCTCATCCTCTGTCATCCCCTTCTCCTCCTGCCTTCAATCTTTCTCAACATCAGGGTCTTTCCAAATGAGTCAGCACTTCGCATCAAGTGGCCAAAATATTAGAGTTTTAGTTTCAGCATCAGTCTATCCAATGAACACCCAAGACTAATCTCCTTTAGGTTGGACTGGTTCAATCTCCATGCAGTCCAAGGGATTACAACAGTTGTCTCCAACACCACAGTTCAAAAGCATCAGTTCTTTGGTGCTCAGCTTTCTTTATAGTCCAACTCTCACATCCATACATGACCATTGGAAAAACCATAGCCTTGACTAGACGAGCCTTTGTTGACAGAGTAATGTCTTTGCTTTTTAATATGCTGTCTAGGTTGGTCATAACTGTCCTTCCAAAGAGTGAGCATCTTTTAATTTCATGGCTGCAGTCACCGTCTGCAGTGATTTTGGAGCCCCCCAAATAAAATCAGCCACTATTTCTACTGGTTCCCCGTCTATTTGCCATGAAATGATAGGACCAGATGCCATGATCTTAGTTTTTTGAATGTTGAGCTTTAACTCAACTTTTTCATTCTCCTCTTTCCCTTTCATAAAGAGGCTCTTTAGTTCTTCTTCACTTTCTGCCATAAGGGTGGTGTCATCTGTATATCTGATGTTATTGATATTTCTCCTGGCAATCTTGATTCCAGCTTTTGCTTCTTCCAGCCCAGCGTTTCTCATGATGTATTTTGCATAGAAGTTAAATAAGCAGGGTGACAATATACAGCCTTGACATTCTGCTTTTCCTATTTGGAAACAGTCTGTTGTTCCATGTCCAGTTTTAACTGTTGCTACATGACCTACATAGATGTTTCTCTGGTATTCCCATCTCTTTCAGAATTTTCCATAGTTTATTGTGATCCACATAGTCAAAGCTTTTGGCATAGTCAATAAAACAGAAATAGATGTTTTTCTGGAACTCTCTTGCTTTTTTGATGATCCATTGAAAGTTGGCAATTTGAACTCTGGTTCCTCTGCCTTTTCCAAAACCAGCTTGAACATCTGGAAGTTCACGGTTCACAT
>SJYX01024870.1:25282-82175 GCA_006410675.1 Oreotragus oreotragus
TTTGGCTGCAAAGAATATAATCAATCTGATTTTGGTGTTGACCATCTGGTGATGTCCATGTGTAGAGTCTTCTCTTGTGTTGTTGGAAGAGGGTGTTTGCTGTGACCAGTGCATTTTCTTGACAAAACTCTATTAGCCTTTCCCCTGCTTTATTTTGTATGCCAAAGCCAAATTTGCCTTTTACTCCATTTGCATTCCAGTCCCCTTTAATGAAAAGGACATTTTTTGGAGTGTTAGTTCTAAAAGATCTTGTAGGTCTTCATAGAACTGTTCAACTTCAGCTTCTTCAGCATTACTGGTTGGGGCATAGACTTGGATAACTGTGATATTGAATGGTTTGCCTTGGAAACGAACAGAGATCATTCTGTCATTTTTGAGACTGCATCTAAGTACTGCATTTCGGACTCTTTTGTTGACTTTGACGGCTACTCCACTCCTTCTAAGGAATTCTTGTCCACAGTAGTAGATATAATGGTCATCTGAGTTAAATTCACCAATTCCAGTCCATTTTAGTTTGGTGATTCCTAAAATGTCATCTGCTGTTTGATCACTTCCAATTTGCCTTGATTCGTGGACCTAATATTTCAGGTTCCTATGCAATATTTCTCCTTATAGAGTCAAACTTTACTTCCATCACCAGTCACATCAACAACTGGGTGTTGTTTTTGCTTTGGCTCCATCTCTTCATTCTTTCTGGAGTTATTTCTCCACTGATCTCCAGTAGCATATTGGGCATCTACTGACCTGGGGAGTTCATCTTTCAGGGTCCTCTTTTGCCTTTTCACACTGTTCATGGGGTTCTCAAGGCAAGAATACTGGAGTGGTTTGCCATTCCCTTCTCCAGTGGACCACATTTTGTCATAAAATTTGGGCTAACCAATATGATTGACTTAAAGCTCAACATTCATGGCATCCCATCCCATCACATCATGGCAGATAGATGGGGAAACAGTGGAAACAGTGGCTGAATTTATTTTAGGGGCTCCAAAATCACTGCAGATGATGACTGCAACCATGAAATTAAAAGACACTTGCTCCTTGGAAGTAAAGTTATGACCAACCTAGAGAGCATATTAAAAAGCAAAGACATTACTTTGCCAACAAAGGGTCCATCTAGTCAAGGCTATAGTTTTTCCTGTAGTCATGTATGGATGTGGGAGTTGGACTATAAAGAATGCTGAGCACCGAAGAATTGATGCTTTTGAACTGTGGTGTTGGAGAAGACTCTTGAGAGTCCCTTGGACTGCAAAGAGATCCAACCAGTCCATTCTAAAGGAAGTCAGTCCTGAATATTCATTGGAAGGACTGATGTTGAAGCTGAAACTGCAATACTTTGGTGATCTGATGTGAAGAGCTGATTCATTTGGAAAGTTCCTGATGCTGGGGAAAATTGAAGGCAGGAGGAGAAGGGAATGACAGAGAATGAGATGTTTGGATGGCATCACTGACTCAGTGCGGATGAGTTTGAGTAAACTCTGGGAGCTGGTGATGGACAGGGAGGCCTGGCATGCTGCAGTCCATGAGGTCATAAAGCGTCGGACATGACTGAGTGACAAAACTGAACTGAATATGATTTCTGAGCTCTGTTTTTGCTTTTTTTATTTTTATTTTTGCCAAATTAAGAAGGTAAACATCAAACAGTATCATTCAGAGAATTTTAAAATTAAGTGAACAGACTTAATAGTATAAAATATATTTGAAAAACACGGATTTAAAAACATAGTACCAGTATGTTTAACCATATTTAACCAGTATATTTAGGTTTTGTTTTCAGTCACTAAATTGAACCCAACTCTTTTGAGACCCCATGGACTGTAGCCCAGCTGGCTCTTCTGTCCGTGGGATTTTCCAGGCAAGAATCCTGGAGTGGATTGTCATTTCCTCCTCCAGGGGATCTTTCTGACCCAGGGATCAAACCCAAGTCTTCTGCGTTGGCAGGTGGATTCTCTCCCACAGAGCCACCTGGGAAGACCATATTTAAGCTAATGCTGGTTTATAGGCTAAACAGTGCTCTCTATGCTGAGATTCTTGATTCTAATATCCTAACACTTGGCACGTGGACTAATACTGAGAAGGCTACATGCACATCCCTCTCCCACAATCCATCCTCTGTCCTCGCTGCACCATTTCCTCCCTCTGTAATGCTCTTATTTTCTTCCCCTCACTCGTTCTGCCAGTCATCTGTGGCTCCTATGAGGACAATTGTTTCATTTAAGCCATATTACTTGCAATGCTTCTGCCTCCAAAGAGTAGTAGAACCAATTCAAATGAGTTTCTCCCATAAGAAACAGCATAACATGAAATCTAAAGGTACGGTGGGCTTCAATATTAATCCAATACAGTTACTCTGGCTCAAGATTCTCCTTCTCTGTCCCCCTCTGTTGGCCAGCAAGCTAGCTGGTAGCAAGAGAGCGAAAGTCATCTTTAACCTTACATTTACATAGTGCAACACCATGAGAAATTGAGAAAAGGTCACTGCCAGAGTTGTTAACAAGATAAAGAAAGACACTCCAAAAGCACCCATAAAAATCCCCTTGTCATCACTTGCCCAGTTGGGTCTTGAGTCTGTTCCTCTTACTAAATAGCAAAGTAGAATTACCCTTAAATCAGTCTAGGTCATTCCTAGGATTGGGACATATGGGGTCTTTGAAAATGAGTGAATTGCAAAAACAAGTCAAGATTCCATTTGGAAGAAAAGAAGTGGTTTCTGAATCTGCAGTAACAATATCTACTGAAGTCTCTCCCGTTATTCATCCAATGTTCACACATGAGCTACATGCATACACTCTCAAAACTGCTTATACCCATAAAAAATGCATTAATCTCCTCTCAAAAATTAGACAATACAAAGTCTTGTTAATGCTTTCAAATTGTTTGCTGGAGAAGACTCTTGAGATTCCCTCAGACTGCAATGAGATCAAAACAGTCAAGCCTAAAGGAAATCAACCCTGAATATTTACTGAACGGTCTAACGCTGGCTAAAACACGAATACTCTGGCCACTTGATGTGAAAAGTCATTGGAAAAGACCCTGATGCTGGGAAAGCTTGAACATAAGAGAAAGGGGTGGCAGAGTATGAGATGGTTAGATAGCATCACTGACTCAATGGACATGAATTTGAGCCAACTCTGGGAGATAGTGAAGGACAGGGGAGGCTGGTGTTCTATAGTCCATGGGGCTGCAAAGAGTCAGACATGACTCAACTATTGTAGGAGACATGGGTTCCATTCCTGGGTTGGGAAGATCCCTTGGGGAAGGAAATGGCTACCCATCCCAGTATTCTTCCCTGGAAAATCCCATGGACAGAGGAGCCTAGTGGAATGTAGTCCATGTGATCACAAAGAATCAGATATGACTTAGTGACTAAACTACAACAGCAAGATTACTTCTTTACGTTAAGTTCTTACTGATAACTGCAAGAGACAGCAGATATAGCCCCAAATCCAGATTTTTTTTTTTTTTCATCACAGTCCCTTAAAATTCAACCATCAGTGATCATCATAGATTAGAGTTTGGCTCACTATATTGCTTTGGCATGGGAAAAACTGCCAACAACCCAGTCCAGAAAAAAAAAAATTATTTCTAGCCACCTTACCCTTGCCTTCTTTACATGGTATCTGTCCCTGTTTTAGGCTTGTTCCCTGCAATAGCTCATTTCTGGTCATCAAATGATGTGGGATACAAGAAACAGAAAAAAAATGTGAATGCTCTTATCACTAAACTCCTAGTAAAAGCTGTGCTCTTGGAAATATATTTTGGAAACACTCATTGAACACAACACAGTAAATAGTACAGCAATTTCTTTAGAAGGAGTGATTTGATGTTATGGCAGAAAACAACAGACTGTTAGTGAAGACAGCTGCATACTCCTGCCACTCATCAGCACAAAGGTTTCCTTTTGTAATCGGTTAAGTGGGTAGGTGATTAAAGTATGAGAAATGGTTATTTTCTACCACAAATGTCTGTACTTAGCTGGTACAGAGATTCAAAATTGAGTGTCTAAACTCTGGAAACTTACAGGGGTTTGTGTTATTAATATTTTAAAGACCTGTCTTCAACTTGTCAAGATAAATATCTCCATATATTGTTTATTTTCAGGTGCTAAAATCTCTATGTATACATTTGGTCTAAAATCAACCTTATGTTTTCTGTCTTCTATTTGGATTGTCTTAAGGAGATGACAGTAACTAATTCACAGGTCTGAATTTAAAAATCCTGTACATATTAGTTCCTTTCTGTGATGATTTACTGACATCTTAGACACTCTACTTTCATTTAAAAAAAATTAGATGTATTGCATTTACGATACGCCATGGATAGCGCTTTCTTATCTCCTCTCATCAATTTCTATAGGTCTTTCGGTGCTGCATGGATCCAATACTCCTAGATTATTTAAAATCCCTAAATATCTCCTGAAATATGAGAACCTACGATAGTTGCTGGTGGAATTCATGAATTTTCCCTGGAAATTTATGTTACAGTTGCAGTGTTGAGACTTTTTATCCCTTTGGTTTGACTTTTCTGCCAGCTGTCTCCTGAGCTCTGGGTGAATATATTTATCTTAGTTTGTCTGAAAAGGCACTCCGGGATCTGCAATCTGAACTTGATGAAGGATTGACCATTGAAAGTGGCTTTTTAAAAGACATTTTGGTTAAAAGTCATTTCAACAAAGAAAAATAACTTGTAGAAAGTGTATACATAGTCAGTAATATTCTAGAGATGGGCAAGTCAGTGAATCTCATACCAGTGCTGATTTTGAAATTCTCCAGCCTGGCTGAGAGCTAAATTTCTTCTTACAGAAGTAGAGAGGCTGCTATCCTCACAAACTCCTTTCCCAAGGATCAGAGGAAAGCAGATCACATGATCAAATACCTGGTTTCAATTTGGAATATCGTCTATTCCTGGGAAGATTCTCCCCTGACCCATAATCTTTCTATTGAGATGGGAAAAGATGCTTTCCACCGAGTGCCAGGAAAAAAAACACACCAGTGATGGATCACCAACTGAGTAATGTCAGTAAACCTAAGCCTGGAAAAAACCAGTTGCACACAGAAGAAAGGCACTTCTCACCTTATATCTGTAGAACAAATGCCCTTAAGAACACAGCTTTGATTCTTCAGAAAGGACTTTGAAAGATTCCCCAGAATGCCTTCTAAAATACAGACCTTTAGTTTCAAAAGATGCTCTGATGATCTCACTTGTAATTAATAACTGCTTACTGAAGAATGAACAGGGTTTTTATAATAGAATGTCTCTTTGACATAGACTATTGCTAAAATGGAAATAAAACCTGGGAAACACACCCAGACACACATTAAAATCAAAATACATGCATGATCCCTGACACCCTGACACAGATATAAGAACAAGGAAAGGTAAGATCGAATTGACAGAGGGAGAGAATTGAAGGAAAAAGGCTGATGGAGAAGGAAAGAAGGGAAGACCAGGAGAATAAAAAATGAAGAATAAAGCAAGTTCCGATTAGACTGTGAGTCTGGAAAGCCCCTCTCCTTTCCAGCCCTTTGAGAGTTTACTTATCTGACAACCCTGTTCACAGCTCTCCAATGTCCCTCTCTTCCTCCAACCTTTAGAGCCTTTGATGACTAGAATTACCGGAGTAACCCTCGGGAAGGAAACTGCTATCTGTGCTGAAGCGTCAGTGACCAGATCTATGGACACCTAGAGACCAAGCTGCAGGCTGGACCTGGCTGCTGGGTCAGAAGTTCAAGGTCTCCATCCCGCTCAGCCTCAGACGCAGTGGACATGAAGACACCCACCGCCCCCAGGACCACCGCATGTACTGAAAACTGGCCTAAAAATGATGCTCCATCTCAGAAAGAGGCATGGCTTTTCTCCAGTGCATTTGTTTTTAATGTTTAACAAGCTGACAGGAGCGATTACTCAAGGACTCAGGGCAGACATACTGGTTACTCCAACACAAACAAATCATCACCAGCCTGTCAGGACCTGCACAGTGTCCATTCTACAAAACAGGCCTCATGAAAAGTGAGACATCCTCTCCAATTCCTTGCCCCACTCCTCAAACAATTGTTTGTTGTGTTTTCATTAAAAAGACGGGAGGAAAGATTTTCCACAAAGGTGGGTTGTGGGAAACAAACAGAACTGACGTGGGTCTGAAAGGCCCATAACGAGTTACCATCTGCTTTCATTCCTTAATCAGATAAAAGCTCTCCTCCAAACCGTTTATGCTCCCAGCTAAATTGTCTACGAAGGTGCCATGGCCTCGAGCCTTAGACATTCAGAATAAGTAAACCCCACCGCAGTCCATGTTAGGAAACATTCTGGAACTCATCACTGGACCAAACGTCACTCCTTTGTAAAAGAATCACATATTTTTTTTAACGTGTTCCCTGAAATACAAAGCTAGTTCAAGGTTTCAGTGATTTAATGCTGATCTTGCTGTAAACTCTGGGCTGGGACTCCCAGCAGGATTTGATGCAGAAGGAAAAGGGGAGTTGGAGGTTGCGGTTTCCGATTCATGAAGGTCTCCGAAGGGAACACACCAGCATACCTTGTCATTTCTGACCTGAGCGTGAGAGCCGGCCTCCTCCTGCTTTCTCAGCCTCCTGTCCTCCTGACTCACAAAAGCCCCTTGGAGTGGGCTGCAGCACCAGACCCCACAGCTGGCCTGCATGCTCGGAGGAACACAGCAGCTTAGGACAGATCAGAGAAAGTCACTCTTAAGGATCATGTTAGGAGAGTCAGTGTCATTAGCACAGTAACTTGGGTGGCCCAGACCTGCCAAATCCCCTCTGAGCCCCCAGCTTGGCTTCCAGGCTTTGATTAATGGATGGTATTAGCAATTAGGAGACCCTCGCGTGATGGAATCGCTATACCTTCCAAGGCAGTTTTTATCTTTTGCTCAAAGGTAATGAAGAGTAAACAAGGAGTGGAGATAAACTCAGGCAGACAAGAATCAAATCCTCTCTGTAACACCACAATTCTTCATTTCTGCGGTTCTGAGAATTCAGCCCACCAAAGGGGTCAAAGAGCCCATTTGTTTGCAAGAACTGATGAATAATTCTGCACTTTTGACTCAGCTGAATGTTTTCTTTGCATTTGTCCAGGTATTTGAAGAAGATAAGAGCTAAATGACAGTTTAAAAGGTATTAAGTAAATGTATACACAAACATAAGCGATCACATCTACCTTAGAGGTCCTTGAGACCAGCAGATGTCACATCAATACAGGCAACTGATGATACTGCTCACCTTTTAAAAAGTGTCCTGCAGTCATCTGGGTTTGTTAACATTTTTCACCGAATTAGTGCCTGTGATTTGGGCAAGGGAAAGAAAAAATGTAAGATGTTAACTAAAGCTAGCAGCCAGGTGGACGTGCTTGTCTTCAGTGTGCCTTTCACTTAAGGGTCAGGAGATTCAATTTCATCTCTCATAGTTGAGGTCAGACACCTCCCCCTTGTGGTTCAGAGTAACTGGCTCTATCCTGTTACCATCCACGTCCAGATACTGTGCTTCCACAAGTAGGGCCCTGGACAAGCACACAGGTGTCATTGCCACCGATCACATGGTCTTCAAGTGAGAATGAACCACAATGAGCATAGGACCTTAACACTAGCGAGAATTAATTCAGGACATATTGTCGACATACAGCGAATTTCACCTGGAAATCTCAGTGCTCTGTTATCGGCTATATCATTATCACAGGTTGTTTGGATTATTTTTAAAAATTGTGTGCAGCACACATAAGCAAAGGAAAGGATAAAAATTACTCAAGAATATGTTAAGAGTATCTACAAATCAGTAAAAGAAAATAGTCACACACTTAGAAATTGAGCAAAGTAAATGAACAGGCAATACATGAAGAATTTTTACTGCCAATTAATACAGAAAAATAAAATTAATATCATTAGTGGTCAAGTAAATACTAATTATAACAATAACTAAATATTATTTTTCACACAGTAGATTTGAAAAAAATTTAAGTAGTTGAAAAAAATGTGAGAAACTGGCAGTATCATACAATTTTAATGGGAGTGCTGTGCTCAGTTGCTCAGTCATGTCCAACTCTTTGCAACCCCAAGAACTATAGTCTGCCAGGTTCATCTGTCCATGGGGATTCTCCAGGCAAGAATACTGGAGTGATCCCCATCCTGAACCCCCCTCCCACCTCCCTCCCCATACCATCCCTCTGAGTCATCCCAGTGCACCAGCCCCAAGCATCCAGTATCATGCATCAAACCTGGACTGGCGATTCGTTTCATATATGATATTATACATGTTTCAATGCCATTCTCCCAAATCATTCCACCCTTTCCCTCTCCCACAGAGTCCAAAAGCCTGTTCTGTACATCTGTGTCTCTAATTAACCTCCAATTAAAATAAATTTATATTTAAAAAAAGAATACTGGAGTGGGTTGCCATGCCCTCCTCCAGGGCATCTTCCCAACCCAGGGATTGAACCCAGATCTACCACATTGCAGGCAGATTTGTTACTGTCTGAGTCATCAGGAGAGCCCTTTAATGGGAATATAAGTTGGTAAAATATTTATTAAGTGCTGATTGCCAGTACCATTAAAAATGTAATTTTTGTTTGATCTGGAAATTGGAGTTCTAAGAAACTCTTTTTATAAGAACATTCTTAAAGAAAAAAAAAAACTTTTGCATTTAAGAATATTTATCACCACATCTGGCATAGTAGTAAATATTAGTAAATATTATAAATATGCATCAGTGCTCTTAATTCTTTTCTTTATCTGGTTTGTGGGAACATGAAGTTGTCCACTGATCTGGGAATGTTAATATCCCTTCTCTCCTTCCCCCAGAATTCTATTAGTTTTGATTCGGGAACATTGCACAACTTGAATAAGGCCCCACGAGCTCTTTTCTGCCTCTTCTGGTGTCAAACAGCACAGCAAGTTTGAGAACTGGCATATTGCATAAACCCCCTTTCTTATATGTCTGGCTGCTATTTCATACATTCAGCTACATCCTACCCTAAAAGCCCAAATAAATACCAGAGAGAATGGCGCTCATCTCCTGCTGTTGGAACTCCCACATAGGTTGTAAGATTCACTCCTCATAGTCTGATGCAATTTCTTTAAAGAGAATCATGCCAAGTGCCTTGGCTAAACACATCTTATTTACACACTTGGGGCAAAGAGAAATAGATTAAGTATGGTCTGCGTGGGATTAGGGATGGCTTCTGGAACTGGAAAACTTGGCTACTCTCTACTGCCCTGCATTCATGAAGATTGGAATGAAGGGACTGCTATCAGTGAAAACAAACATCCTCCAGAGAAACAGAGCCTCTTAGAATGGAGAACAGCCAATGGATTCATGGTTGGAGCAGAAACATCAGCATGTGCTCTGGTCCAGCCTGAATTCTCAGTCACAGCTTCCCAGATCCTATCGTCCCAGGCAGGTACACTGCGATGGCTGACCACAGAGGATAAGCTACACCTGACCCCACAAGTCAGTTACCTTCTTTCTCCATCTATTGTTGCCTCTTCTTTTTTATCTTCATTTTGCTTTCCTAATCGTGTAGATAATAGTCATATGAAGAAAAAATATCAATTTGAACATTGACAATATACCAGGCACCAGGAGGTACTGTACTTAAATTCAGTTAACTCAGAAAATAATGTATTTGAGGCAGATGACATTGTACCTATTTTAGACTTTGTAATTTGAAGCTCAGAGTGTTTAAATGGCTCACCAGTAGTCACAAATCAACTTCCCTTGGCTTCCATTTACAAATTCTCAACTCTGTCTAAAATGGCAAGAACAAAATAAAGGAAGATTAATGGGAAATAACAAATCTAAGTGTGAGTAAGAAACCTGAAAAAAACAAAGAGCACTCTTTAAAAGAAGATCACAATTTACCTTTTTCCATTCTATTTCAGTGGCTCTGAACCTCATTTCACTTGAGTCTTGATGGAATAAAACTCAGAGAATTGACATTGTAGATTACTCAAGATGATAGCTCTTTGTAGACATGAAAGACTCCTTTATTGGAAGAAATAAAAGAAAAATAACCCCCAAATCACAACCCTAGAATTACAACCTTATTCTAAAGCTAAAAAGTAGTACCAGTTATCTGTTCAATTCATGCATACTTAAAAATTCAATAATGACTGTGTTGTGAATACCAACTTCAAAAAATGATCAGACTTGTGTATAATGAATATGCTTTCATATAAAAGGGAAAATAAATGTCACTTCTTTGCCATAAATTAGAATTTATGCCTATCAGGATTTTCCAGAACATTTCTTATTTAAAAATACTATAAATATATGTATATAGGGTAGGCTTCCTTTATAGCTCAGTTGGTAAAGAAGTTGCCTGCAATGCAGAAGACCCAATTTCAATTCCTAGGTCAGGAAGATCCCCTGGAGACAGAAATGGCAACTCACTCCAGTATTCTTACCTGGAAAATCCCGTGTACAGAGGACCCTTGCAGGCTACAGTCCATGGGAAACTCAGGCAGACAAGAATCAAATCCTCTCTGTAACACCACAATTCTTCATTTCTGCGGTTCTGAGAATTCAGCCCACCAAAGGGGTCAAAGAGCCCATTTGTTTGCAAGAACTGATGAATAATTCTGCACTTTTGACTCAGCTGAATGTTTTCTTTGCATTTGTCCAGGTATTTGAAGAAGATAAGAGCTAAATGACAGTTTAAAAGGTATTAAGTAAATGTATACACAAACATAAGCGATCACATCTACCTTAGAGGTCCTTGAGACCAGCAGATGTCACATCAATACAGGCAACTGATGATACTGCTCACCTTTTAAAAAGTGTCCTGCAGTCATCTGGGTTTGTTAACATTTTTCACCGAATTAGTGCCTGTGATTTGGGCAAGGGAAAGAAAAAATGTAAGATGTTAACTAAAGCTAGCAGCCAGGTGGACGTGCTTGTCTTCAGTGTGCCTTTCACTTAAGGGTCAGGAGATTCAATTTCATCTCTCATAGTTGAGGTCAGACACCTCCCCCTTGTGGTTCAGAGTAACTGGCTCTATCCTGTTACCATCCACGTCCAGATACTGTGCTTCCACAAGTAGGGCCCTGGACAAGCACACAGGTGTCATTGCCACCGATCACATGGTCTTCAAGTGAGAATGAACCACAATGAGCATAGGACCTTAACACTAGCGAGAATTAATTCAGGACATATTGTCGACATACAGCGAATTTCACCTGGAAATCTCAGTGCTCTGTTATCGGCTATATCATTATCACAGGTTGTTTGGATTATTTTTAAAAATTGTGTGCAGCACACATAAGTAAAGGAAAGGATAAAAATTACTCAAGAATATGTTAAGAGTATCTACAAATCAGTAAAAGAAAATAGTCACACACTTAGAAATTGAGCAAAGTAAATGAACAGGCAATACATGAAGAATTTTTACTGCCAATTAATACAGAAAAATAAAATTAATATCATTAGTGGTCAAGTAAATACTAATTATAACAATAACTAAATATTATTTTTCACACAGTAGATTTGAAAAAAATTTAAGTAGTTGAAAAAAATGTGAGAAACTGGCAGTATCATACAATTTTAATGGGAGTGCTGTGCTCAGTTGCTCAGTCATGTCCAACTCTTTGCAACCCCAAGAACTATAGTCTGCCAGGTTCATCTGTCCATGGGGATTCTCCAGGCAAGAATACTGGAGTGATCCCCATCCTGAACCCCCCTCCCACCTCCCTCCCCATACCATCCCTCTGAGTCATCCCAGTGCACCAGCCCCAAGCATCCAGTATCATGCATCAAACCTGGACTGGCGATTCGTTTCATATATGATATTATACATGTTTCAATGCCATTCTCCCAAATCATTCCACCCTTTCCCTCTCCCACAGAGTCCAAAAGCCTGTTCTGTACATCTGTGTCTCTAATTAACCTCCAATTAAAATAAATTTATATTTAAAAAAAGAATACTGGAGTGGGTTGCCATGCCCTCCTCCAGGGCATCTTCCCAACCCAGGGATTGAACCCAGATCTCCCACATTGCAGGCAGATTTGTTACTGTCTGAGTCATCAGGAGAGCCCTTTAATGGGAATATAAGTTGGTAAAATATTTATTAAGTGCTGATTGCCAGTACCATTAAAAATGTAATTTTTGTTTGATCTGGAAATTGGAGTTCTAAGAAACTCTTTTTATAAGAACATTCTTAAAGAAAAAAAAAAACTTTTGCATTTAAGAATATTTATCACCACATCTGGCATAGTAGTAAATATTAGTAAATATTATAAATATGCATCAGTGCTCTTAATTCTTTTCTTTATCTGGTTTGTGGGAACATGAAGTTGTCCACTGATCTGGGAATGTTAATATCCCTTCTCTCCTTCCCCCAGAATTCTATTAGTTTTGATTCGGGAACATTGCACAACTTGAATAAGGCCCCCCGAGCTCTTTTCTGCCTCTTCTGGTGTCAAACAGCACAGCAAGTTTGAGAACTGGCATATTGCATAAACCCCCTTTCTTATATGTCTGGCTGCTATTTCATGCATTCAGCTACATCCTACCCTAAAAGCCCAAATAAATACCAGAGAGAATGGCGCTCATCTCCTGCTGTTGGAACTCCCACATAGGTTGTAAGACTCACTCCTCATAGTCTGATGCAATTTCTTTAAAGGGAATCATGCCAAGTGCCTTGGCTAAACACATCTTATTTACACACTTGGGGCAAAGAGAAATAGATTAAGTATGGTCTGCGTGGGATTAGGGATGGCTTCTGGAACTGGAAAACTTGGCTACTCTTTACTGCCCTGCATTCATGAAGATTGGAATGAAGGGACTGCTATCAGTGAAAACAAACATCCTCCAGAGAAACAGAGCCTCTTAGAATGGAGAACAGCCAATGGATTCATGGTTGGAGCAGAAACATCAGCATGTGCTCTGGTCCAGCCTGAATTCTCAGTCACAGCTTCCCAGATCCTATCGTCCCAGGCAGGTACACTGCGATGGCTGACCACAGAGGATAAGCTACACCTGACCCCACAAGTCAGTTACCTTCTTTCTCCAGCTATTGTTGCCTCTTCTTTTTTATCTTCATTTTGCTTTCCTAATCATGTAGATAATAGTCATAAGAAGAAAAGATATCCATTTGAACATTGACAATATACCAGGCACCAGGAGGTACTGTACTTAAATTCAGTTAACTCAGAAAATAATGTATTTGAGGCAGATGACATTGTACCTATTTTAGACTTTGTAATTTGAAGCTCAGAGTGTTTAAATGGCTCACCAGTAGTCACAAATCAACTTCCCTTGGCTTCCATTTACAAATTCTCAACTCTGTCTAAAATGGCAAGAACAAAATAAAGGAAGATTAATGGGAAATAACAAATCTAAGTGTGAGTAAGAAACCTGAAAAAAACAAAGAGCACTCTTTAAAAGAAGATCACAATTTACCTTTTTCCATTCTATTTCAGTGGCTCTGAACCTCATTTCACTTGAGTCTTGATGGAATAAAACTCAGAGAATTGACATTGTAGATTACTCAAGATGATAGCTCTTTGTAGACATGAAAGACTCCTTTATTGGAAGAAATAAAAGAAAAATAACCCCAAAATCACAACCCTAGAATTATAACCTTATTCTAAAGCTAAAAAGTAGTACCAGTTATCTGTTCAATTCATGCATACTTAAAAATTCAATAATGACTGTGTTGTGAATACCAACTTCAAAAAATGATCAGACTTGTGTATAATGAATATGCTTTCATATAAAAGGGAAAATAAATGTCACTTCTTTGCCATAAATTAGAATTTATGCCTATCAGGATTTTCCAGAACATTTCTTATTTAAAAATACTATAAATATATGTATATAGGGTAGGCTTCCTTTATAGCTCAGTTGGTAAAGAAGTTGCCTGCAATGCAGAAGACCCAATTTCAATTCCTAGGTCAGGAAGATCCCCTGGAGACAGAAATGGCAACTCACTCCAGTATTCTTACCTGGAAAATCCCGTGTACAGAGGACCCTTGCAGGCTACAGTCCATGGGGTCGCAAGAGTCGGACATGACTTAGTGACTGACCCACCCAAACCATATATATATGTATGTATATGCACTGTATCTTAGTTGTTTTTATTAAATATATTTAGCATATTTTATTAAACATATATGGTTACTTTAGTCTTAAAAATTGAAGATGTTTTTATCTGTGATCAAAAAATATCCATATCAAGAAAAATGTTATCATTTTCATTTTGATGTTAAAAAAGACAGAAAGGAGCAAGCACTCACTTAGATTACTTGCCAGTAGCGATAGAAGACACAGGCATGTACATATCTTCTGTACTCCCTGTTTTGGATTTTCATTTTTTCCTCCAGAGTCTTTCATGTGCACAACATGGAATTTTGCAGTGATTAAAAAGAGTTATTGATTTGGGTCATTGATATTAGCACTTTATTTTCCCACTGAGCACAAAAAGGATCAAAAACATAATAGTGGATGCTTAGCCTCTAGGGTGAGCTTTCCAGGTGACCCTAGTGGTAAAGAACCTGCCTGCCAGTGCAGGAGGCATAAGAGATGCGGGTTCAATCCCTGGGTTGGGAAGATCCCCTGGAGGAGAGTATGACAACACACTCCAAGGTTCTTACCTGGGAAATCTCATGGACAGAGAGCCTGGTGGTCTACAGTCCAAAGGATCACAAAGAGTCTGACACCACTAAAGGGACTTAGCATGCATGCATGCAGCCCCTAAGGTACCATAGTCATACAGGAGAGCCCAAAGAATGAAATGAGTGCATAAAAGCTATAAAATGTTAGTTGCATTCCTATTTTCAGGGGGTAAAATAATTTGATCATAGACGTGTATCTCATAGAATTGAAATAACTTAATGTAATTGTTTTTGTTTTTATTCCTATGTTAAAATACGACAAGGGAAGGCCTAATTTACATAATCCTGGATGACATCACCAACTCGAGTGACATGAGCTTGAGCAAGCTCCGGGTGTTGGGGATGGACAGGGAAGCCTGGTGTGCTACAGTCCATGGGGTCACAAAGAGTCAGACAGGACTGAGACATTGAACTGAACTGAACTGAGGACAGAAAAAAACCAGAAAGGTCCTCATTTTAAGCACAAGAAAATAAAGACCTGTAAGTTGTTGCTGAGGCACTGAAGAACCCCATCACTCAAGGCTGGATTCATTGAAGGAGGCGTGCACTAAGATAACTGAAAACACTGCTCTTTTTTTATTCTGGTTATTATTTAACTTATATGCAGAGTACATCATGAGAAATGCTGGGCTGGAAGAAGCACAAGCTGGAATCAAGATTGCTGGGAGAAATATCAATAACCTCAGATATGCAGATGACACCACCCTTATGGCAGAAAGTGAAAAGGAACTAAAAAGCCTCTTGATGAAAGTGAAAGAGGAGAGTGAAAAAGTTGGCTTAAAACTCAATATTCAGAAAACGAAGATCATGGCAACTGGTCCCATCACTTCATGGGAAATAGATGGGGAAACAGTGGAAACAATGTCAGACTTTATTTTGGGGGGCTCCAAAATCACTGCAGATGGTGATTGCAGCCATGAAATTAAAAGACATTTACTCCTTGGAAGGAAAGTTATGACCAACCTAGATAGCTTATTGAAAATCAGAGACATTACTTTGCCAACAAAGGTCCATCTAGTCAAGGCTATGGTTTTTCCAGTGGTCATATATGGATGTGAGAGTTGGACTCTAAAGAAAGCTGAGCGCCGAAGAATTGATGCTTTTGAACTGTGGTGCTTGAGAAGACTCTTGAGAGTCTCTTGGACAAGAAAATGAAGATCATGGCGTCTGGTCCCATCGCTTCATGGGAAATAGATGGGGAAACAGTGGAAACAGTGTCAGACTTTATTTTTGGGGGCTCCAAAATCATTGTAGATGGTGACTGCAGCCATGAAATTAAAAGATGCTTACTCCTTGGAAGGAAAGTTAAGACCAACCTAGATAGCATATTGAAAAACAAAGACTTTATCAACAAAGTCCATCTAGTCAAGGCTATGGTTTTTCCAGTGGTCATGTATGGATTTGAGAGTTGTACTGTGAAGAAAGCTGAATGCCAAAGAATGGAGAAGACTCTTGAGAGTCCCTTAGACTGCAAGGAGATCCACCCAGTCCATCCTAAAGGAGACCAGTCCTGGGTGTTCATTGGAAGGGCTGATGCTGAAGCTGAAAGTCCAGTACTTTGGCCACCTGATGTGAAGAGTTGACCCACTGGAAAAGGCTCTGATGCTGGGAGGGATTGGGGGCAGGAGGAGAAGGGGACGACAGAGGATGAGATGGCTGGATGGCATCACTGACTCGATGCGCGTGAGTCTGAGTGAACTCCGGGAGTTGGTGATGGACAGGGAGGCCTGATGTGCTGCCATTCATGGAGTCGCAAAGAGTGGGACACGACTGAGCGACGGAACCGAACTGACTGAATGACTTAGAGTTGCCTTAGTCAGCATATTTTCAGCATGTATCTCATCTTTAGCATAGTGACTTAATTGAGCATCAGAGAAGCCGTTAGAGAATTAATATTTGAACAAAGCTTTGGATTAGTAACCCAAGAAAAGCCGCATGGCTCTCTTGCTGTTCTACTGAGTGGTGATCACTGTTTTATACAATAGCCCGATGTCCAGCTTTTACTCAAAAAGAATAAAACACTTGATTTTCACAAGGAAGCAAAGTATGGGTCATATCTGTCTGCTTCATTGATGCAAGAGAATGAAGCGTGGGAAGACCACCAGTGCAGAGACAACTGGGGACAGTGCCACATGCATTACAGGCAAGATAGAGAAAAGAACATTGACTGGGGAAGAGAGATGTGGTTCAAGCCACTCCCTTGCTCCTTAGCAGCTATTCAGCATTGACCAGTGACCTAGATATCTGATAATCAAGTTGTAAACCTATAGCATAAAATAACACATATCTAGTGGGTTGTGATGAGAATTCATTGGAATCTAGTTAGACTGAAATGAGAACTTAATAAAAGGCCGTAGGGCAGGGTGACGATGTCTGTTGGGATCAGAAGAGTGCTCAGGAACAATTAGTGTGATTGTGATTGTGTCAAAATGGCACTTAAGGTCACTGGGACTGTGCCTTCTTTGGTCAAAATGATGCTCAGAACCTCATGGTTCTAGATCTCAACTGGATAAGACAAACCAGTATAGGCCAGGGCCTGGAGACTAGAGAAAAATGCACATAAGTGGGGCAAAACTTGGAATAGAATCAGCTGCAGGAATGAGAAAAAATCAATGTAGAGATGACAGTGAGATAAAAGATGGGGTGTGCATGGAAAACATGGGTGTATCACAGGTCAAATATCCAGGCAGACCTTGGAAAGCTGCAGTGTCAGGTCCTGACAGATGACGGGCCCATCCTATGAGATATTCAAGCAGGTCAGCTGACATCAGAAAGTAGGGACGCCACTGTCATTTAAAGGCAAGCCACCCACATTCCTGGGGAGATGTCATCACTAAGGCCAAAACAGCACAGTAATTCAAAGTTTCATTTAAAATTTGACGGTTCTTAAAACGATGTAACACGGTCCCTCCTGAAAGAGTGTCATTTTTTGTTCTTTTTCAAAAGGGTAGGTGAATAGTCGTTGTAGTCTTACAACCTCCAAAATTCGACTGTTCTTGGCTATCTGCCTGAACCATATTTCATGCAAAGGACTTTGAAATTGTAGTGACACTGTATTGTATTCACTGTTGTATCTGTCGAACCTAACATTGTGTCAGAAGGAAGGTTCAAAGGAAATTTGAAAACACCTACAATTAAATGAAAATGAAAATACACATCAAACTCTGGAGTATGATCTTAAAGCAGTTCTGAGAGGGGAACTTATATCATTAAAACATTTAAAATGAAGACAGAAATGAAGAAAATCAATAACTTAATTTCCTATTCCAAGAAACCAATAAAAGAAAGACAAAATAAACCCAAATCAGGTAGAAAAAGAAAATAATACAGATAAAAGCAGAAATCAATGAAATTGAAATAAGAGAAAAACAGGAAAAAAAAGTCAATGAAACAAATAGGTTATTCTTTGGGGAAAAAAAATCAGTAAAATTGATACAGTTTTACTGATTATATCAGACTGACAAAAGAGAGAGAAGATCACCAAATCACCAATATCAAGCATGAAACAAGGAATATTACTATGTACCCTTCTGCTGCTGCTGCTGCTAAGTCACTTCAGTTGTGTCCGACTCTGTGTGACCCCATAGACGGCAGTCCACCAGGCTCCACCGTCCCTGGGATTCTCCAGGCAAGGACACTGGAGTGAGTTGCCATTTCCTTCTCCAATGCATGAAAGTGAAAAGTGAAAGTGAAGTCGCTCAGTCGTGTCTGACTTTTCACGACCCCATGGACTGCAGCCCACCAGGCTCCTCCATCCATGGGATTTTCCAGGCAAGAGTACACCCACTTAAAAGATAACAAGGTATTACTTTATACTCAGAACTCAGTAATTTAGAAGAAATGAACCACCAATCCTTGAAAACCAACTACCAAAATTTAACCCACATGAAACAAGTCATCTGTATAGACCTAGAACCTGTAAATAAATTGCAACTGTAATTTGAAAGCTCTCAAAAGAAATGTCTAGTCCTAGATGATTTCAATGGGAAAACTTTAAATAAGACTCATGAAATTTAAAATTTTGCTCTGTGAAACTCATGTGAAGAAGATAGAAAAGATAAACTACATACTACGAGAATATCTTTTCAAACCACATATCCAACAAAAGATTAATAACTGGAATATATAAATAATTATCTAAAATTAAACATTGGACAATTAGACAATAAGCAAAAGGCACATGTAGACACTCACTGAAGAGGATAAACAGCAAACTAAATACATGAAAAAATGTTCAACATCATTAGCCATAGTTCAGTTCAGTTTAGTTCAATCACTCAGTCATGTCCAACTCTTTGCGACCCCATGAATTGCAGCACGTCAGGCCTCCCTGTCCATCACCAACTCCCGGGGTTTCCTCAGACTCATGTCCATCGAGTCGGTGATGCCATCCAGCCATCTCATCCTCTGTCGTCCCCTTCTCCTCCTGCCACCAATCCCTCCCAGCATCAGGGTCTTTTCCAATGAGTCAACTCTTCACATCAGGTGGCCAAAGTATTGGAGTTTCAGCTTCAGCATCAGTCCTTCCAATGAACACCAAGGACTGGTCCCCTTTAGGATGAACTGGCTGGATCTCCTTGCAGTCTAAGGGACTCTCAAGAGTTTTCTCCAACACCACAGTTCAGAAGCATCAATTCTTCGGTGCTCAGCTTTCTTCACAGTCCAACTCTCAAATCCATACATGACCACTGGAAGGAAAAACCATAGCCTTGACTAGATGGACCTTTGTTTGCAAAGTAATGTCTCTGCTTTTCAATATGCTATCTAGGTTGGTCATAACTTACCTTCNATTTGGAACCAGTCTGTTGTTCCATGTCCAGTTCTAACTGTTGCTTCTTGACCTGCATACAGATTTCTCAAGAGGCAGGTCAGGTGGTCTGGTATTCCCATCTCTTTCAGAATTTTCCACAGTTTCTTGTGATCCACACAGTCAAAGGCTTTGGCATAGTCAATAAAGCAGAAATAGAGGTTTTTCTGGAACTCTCTTGCTTTTTCCATGATCCAGCGGATGTTAGCAATTTGATCTCTGGTTCCTCTGCCTTTTCTAAAACCAGCTTGAACATCTGGAAGTTCACGGTTCACATATTGCTGAAGCCTGGCTTGGAGAATTTTGAGCATTACTTTACTAGCATGTGAGATGAGTGCAATTGTGCAGTAGTTTGAGCACTCTTTGGCATTGCCTTTCTTTGGGATTGGAATGAAAACTGACCTTTTCCAGTCCTGTGGCCACTGCTGAGTTTTCCAAATTTTCTGGTAGTAAGTGCAGCACTTTCACAGCACCATCTTTCAGGATTTGGAAGAGCTCAACTGGAATTCCATCACCTCCACTAGCTTTGTTCATAGCGATGTTTTCTAAGGCCCATTTGACTTCACATTCCAGGATGTCTGGCTCTAGGTGAGTGATCACACCGTGGTGATTATCTGGGTCGTGAAGATCTTTTTTGTACAGTTCTTCTGTGTATTCTTGCCACCTCTTCTTAATCTGTCTCTTATACACATCTAGATGTGTATAAGAGACAGTGTCATCACTAAGGCNGGTGATTATCTGGGTCGTGAAGATCTTTTTTGTACAGTTCTTCTGTGTATTCTTGCCACCTCTTCTTAATATCTTCTGCTTCTGTTAGGTCCATACCATTTCTGTCCTTTAGCAAGCCCATCTTTGCATGAAATGTTCCCTTGGTATCTTGAATTTTATTGAAGAGATCTCTAGTTTTTCCCATTTTGTTGTTTTCCTCTATTTCTTTGCATTGATCTCTGAAGAAGGCTTTCTTATCTCTCCTTGCTATTCTTTGGAACTCTGCATTCAGATGCTTATATCTTTCCTTTTCTCCTTTGCTTTTTGCTTCTCTTCTTTTCACAGCTTTTTGTAAGGCTTCCTCAGACAGCCAATATCACTGCACACCTATTATAATGGCTAAAATAAAAACTAGTGTCATTGTCAAATGCTGGTGAAGATGAAGAGAAACCAGATCACTCAGACATTGCTAGTGGTAATGTAAGCAGATATAACCACTCTAGAAAATGCAATGGCACCCCACCCCAGTACTCTTGCCTGGAAGATCCAATGGACGGAGTAGCCTGGTGGGCTGCAGTCCATGGGGTCGCTAACAGTTGGACAGACTGAGCGACTTCACTTTCGCTTTTCTCTTTCATGCATTGGAGAAGGAAATGGCAACACACTCCAGTATTCTTGCCTGGAGAATCCCAGGGATGGGGGAGCCTGGTGGGCCGCCGTCTATGAGGTCACACAGAGTCGGACATGACTGAAGTGACTTAGCAGCAGCAGCAGAAAATGCCTAGTGACTTTTTAGAAAGTTAAACAATGCATTACTTTGTCCCATGTGTTCACTGAATTGTGTTCTTATCATACTGAAATCTGTTTTGAGAGGTGATTGCAATAAAAGGTGTTGCACATTTTTAAAAAATCAGATATTCAATTGCTATACAGAACAATAATTGCACCCCTTTGCTTTAATCCCAGAGAAATGAAAACTTCGGTTCACACAAAAGCGTGTACATAAATGTACATAGCAGTTTTATTTGTAATAAATGGCAACTGAATTCAGCCCAAATAGCCTTCAACAGTTGAATGGTTAAGCAAGCTGGGGTATATGCATACCATAGAATACTTCTTAGCAATAAAAAAATAACATGAACTATTGATAACATGAATAATCTCCAGAGAATTATGCCAAGAGGAAAAAACCCAGTACCAACGGTTATGCATTATAGGATTCCATTTATATAACAATTGGGAAATGACAAAATCACAGAAATGGAGAACAAATTAGTGGCTACCAGAGGGCCAGAGATAATATAATGATAGAACAGAGACTACAGGAGTGGGAAGCAGGGTGAAGGGTGTGGTTATAAAAGAGCAAGAAGGATCCTTCTGGCAGTGGATATAGTCAGTACCTCAACACAGATGATAAAACTGTATAAAACTTAATACATACACACAGCTGGAGAAATTGGAACAAGGTAGGTGAATTGTATGGATATCAATATCTGATTGTGATATTGTGATATAGTCTTAGGAAATGTCACCCCTGGGGGAACTGAGCACAGTATAGAAAGGATCTATCTTTCTGTATTATTTCTTATAATTTCATGTGAAGCTATAATTATCTCAAGTGGATTAATAATATTACCTCTAATTTCAATAAGTACTTACTATTTGGCAATTTCTAGAAGGTTAAATATGTTATATATTTTTATCTCAGATGAGAATAAATGATATCAGTATTTTCTTATAGATTATCTCAAATCATCCTCCATTATAAAGAGTTAAAGTTGTATTCAAAGCTTCCCATAGACACTATTTACCAGAAGATATTGATCTAAAACCGTAATTCCCCTCTCTGAGGGTTAAAGAGATAACCAAAGTGATCCAGCCAGATCTCTGGGATTAAACACCAGCCTACAAATATTCAGTGCCTTCTCTCTTTCCCTTTCTTTCTCTTAAGTGAAAAGCTAGAGCCCCAACACCCATCAACACAGAACTGCCTTAGATTGATTTTGGAAGGCAAATATTTCAAGTGCACATTTTATTGGTTATTGACTGAAATAAATTGTCTGAAAATGTCCATCACTGTAGCCACTCTTATTCATAAAGATTGAATATTTGTGATTAAAATAAAAATACATTCATTTAAAGCTATTTACCATTAGGCACTCATCAGGAATGAAGCCAGAAGCTAATTCAGCCACACATCAGAGGGCTCCTTGATCTACAAATCATGTCACAGATACGCTGGCTCCTTGCACTTACACTGGGAACACTGTAGGCCAAGGGTCCATGACTTCAACACTGCACATATGTGGCTGTTATTTCGAACTCTCCAAGGTATAGATTTACATTACCATCTGCCATCTCAGTTGCTGTTTACATCCTGTCTCTTATACACATCTTTGATACAGTTTTACTGATTATATCAGACTGACAAAAGAGAGAGAAGATCACCAAATCACCAATATCAAGCATGAAACAAGGAATATTACTATGTACCCTTCTGCTGCTGCTGCTGCTAAGTCACTTCAGTTGTGTCCGACTCTGTGTGACCCCATAGACGGCAGCNAGGAAAAGGAGTACGTCAAGGCTGTATATTGTCACCCCGCTTATTTAACTTATATGCAGAGCACATCATGAGAAACGCTGGACTAGATGAAGCACAAGCTGGAATCAAGAGTGCCAGGAGAAATATCAATAACCTCAGATATGCAGATGACACGACCCTTATGGCAGAAAGTTAGGAAGAACTAAAGAGTCTCTTGATGAATGTGAAAGAGGAGAGTGAAAAAATTGGCTTAAAGCTCAACATTAAGAAAGCTAAGATCATGGTATCTAGTCCCATCACTTCATGGGAAATAGATGGGGAAACAGTGGAAACAGTGGCTGATTTTATTTTGGGGAGCTCCAAAATCACTGTAGATGCTGACTGCAGCCATGAAATTAAAAGACGCTTGCTCCTTGGAAAAAAAGTTATGACCAAGCTAGATAGCATATTAAAAAACAGAGACATTACTTTGCCAACAAAGATCTACCTTGTTAAGGCTATGATTTTTCCAGTAGTCATGTATGGATGTGAGAGGTGGACTATAAAGAAAGCTGAGTGCCAAAGAACTGATGCTTTGAACTGTGGTGCTTGAGAAGACTCTTGAGAGTCCCTTGGACTGCAAGGAGATCCAACTAGTCCATCCTAAAGGAAATCGGTCCTGAATATTCATTGGAAGAACTGATGTTGAAGCTGAAACTCCAATAAATACTTTGGCCACCTGATGCAAAGAACTGACTCATTTGAAAAGACCCTGGTGCCCGGAAAGATTCCAGGTGGGAGGAGAAGGGGACGACAGAGTTTGAGATGGTTGGATGGTATCACCATTCAATGGACATGAGTTTGAGTAAACTTCAGGAGTTAGTGACGGATAGGGAGGCCTGGCATGCTGCAGTCTACGAGGTCGCAAAGAGTCAGACACGACTGAGTGACTAAAGAACTGACTCATTTGAAAAGACCCTGGTGCCCGGAAAGATTCCAGGTGGGAGGAGAAGGGGACGACAGAGTTTGAGATGGTTGGATGGTATCACCATTCAATGGACATGAGTTTGAGTAAACTTCAGGAGTTAGTAACGGATAGGGAGGCCTGGCATGCTGCAGTCTATGGGGTCGCAAAGAGTCAGACACGACTGAGTGACTGAACTGAACTGAAGGGAATGTATTCAGCATGCAAATGAGAGCAAGTGTCTACTCATAAAAGTGAACAACCTTGTCATTTAAAAATATTGATAGCTGATAAATATGCTGATATCTTTCATGTCACAGTTGGGAAAAATGAACACTGGTTGTTTAATTAATTGGGACCTGTCTTTTCTTATAATTTGGTAAAAATGTTTTAAAAACTCAGTTGTGGTATTTTTAATTTTTTTTTCTGTTTTAATTATATAACCACAAATCTAAGAAATTATACTTGGAAATGTCTTTGACAAGGAGCTGAAAACGCTTTTTAGTTGGGGATTAACTAAACTGAAGTCATATTACTACTTGGATAATTATGGAAGGCTAAATGGGACTTCATGGAGAAAAATATTTGAAATCAGGACTGTCTGTGCCAGGGAAGTTAAAACCTACCATTGGGCAAAATAAATCCAAGTATCTTTCAATCTCTGCCTGTCACACTCTTACCTAACTGAGATTTGAAACAAGCTCTTTCAGTGCCTTTGTCTACGTGCTGAATATGACATTTCAGAATTACTGGTAATTGGAACCACAGGCTTCCTGTGTGCAAGATAAAAGCATACAGAAACATGCTAATTTCCTAATTCCTCAGCTCCAGTCTCACTCCTGCCAGAGAAAACATGCATTTCACCAGGGCTGTGTTTCCTAGAGAGTGCATAATTAAATATTCAGGTGATATTTGCCCAAGCCTGCTGCTATTTTTCCTCTGGATCAAAATGCATATACGTTATCTTCTTGTTAATTTTTTTCTTGTTCTTTCCGACTTTCTCTCCCATCCTTCCTTCTTTTTTTTTTTCCATTGTTTCCTTCTTAAATAGATAATGCTTTCAGTTCAAGCAAAACCTGGGGGTCTAGGACATTCCACACCAGAGAGCGTATGCCTTTACCCTTCTCTGTAAACTGCCAATGTTCTGGGCAAGGAGTGACACTCCCTCACTGAGTCATGTCCAACCTTTTGCAGCCACACGGCTTGTAGCCCTGCAGGCTCATCTGTCCATGGACTTTTCCAAGCAACAATACTGGAGCAGGTTGTCGTTTGCTATTCCAGGGGATTGTCCAGACCCAGGGATCGAACCCGTGTCTCTTGCTCTTCTTGTATTGGTAGACGGATTATTTACCAATGTGCCAACTGGGGAAAATCTCTGTGCAAGGAACTACCTAGCAAAATAAGACCCCGAGGTGTGAGGTGCAAAAGTCCATGAGCAGCTTTACTTTCCCTCTGTCAGAGAGACAGACGGCCTCGAAGACTTCGAGGGACCCAGAAACCGAGCCTCTGACCGCTCGGCCCCTGTCAGCTGTGCAGCTGTCTCTCCGGCCCGCCCAGGCTGCTCAAGGCAAAACTGCCAATGTTCTGGGCAAGGAGTGACACTCCCTCACTGAGTCATGTCCAACCTTTTGCAGCCACACGGCTTGTAGCCCTGCAGGCTCATCTGTCCATGGACTTTTCCAAGCAAGAATACTGGAGCAGGTTGTCGTTTGCTATTCCAGGGGATTGTCCAGACCCAGGGATCGAACCTGTGTCTCTTGCTCTTCTTGTATTGGTAGACGGATTATTTACCTATGTGCCACCTGGGGAAAATCTCTGTGCAAGGAACTACCTAGCAAAACAAGACCCCGAGGTGTGAGGTGCAAAAGTCCATGAGCAGCTTTACTTTCCCTCTGTCAGAGAGACAGACTGCCTCGAAGACTTCGAGGGACCCAGAAACAGAGCCTCTGACCGCTCGGCCCCTGTCAGCTGTGCAGCTGTCTCTCCGGCCCGCCCAGGCTGCTCAAGGCTGGTCAGTACAGGCCCAGCTGCTGCTCCTGCTCCACAGGCAGCTGCTGCAACAAACAGACCTACCTCTTTGGGGCCCTTGACTGGGAAGACTGCCTTTCAGGCCACTGCTCTGTTAGACACTGATTAACGCTGTTGCATTTAGAGCAGGGGATTGCATCAATATCTATTGATCAGCTTTTGCGGTATGATAATCCTCCTGCTCTCATCAGGGCAGTCTGGGCCTCACCATCCAGCAGCCTCTTTTCCCCAGTCCATAGATACCTTTGCCTGTGCTTGTCGGGGCGTGTGAGATACTGAAGGGAAGGTGAGCTGTCGTGGTGAGTGATTGCAGTTCCGGGAGATTACTTCTGCTCCGATATCTGCTTCCCTCATAACCGTCTACCTGTTCTAAGCCGCCTTGAGCACTTTTAACAAATAAGAACACTGTATGAAACAAAGTAGAATACTCTGACCCTCCTTCCTGGATTAGAAATCCCCATAACCCTCTGGCCAGGTAGAAACGGGTGCAGGCAACTTCTGAGATCTGAAATCTTTCCAGTATTCATGACAACAAAGCCATTCCACAAATTCGGTTTCATTCTTGAACCAGAGTTTATACACTGCCGTTTGTAATAGTGAAGTGGTTACCTTGGACTTCTTTCTCTCAGCTGGGCATTTTTCATTAACAAAACCTTAGTGAGAAACAACCATTTCCTATATTTGATTTGCATTGACCTTTTTTTCTTTTAATTGTCCCTAAAACAATTAAATTTATTGATATGTTTAAGGAATCCATCTGGGAATGCAGAAGTTTTAAAGGAATGTTAACGGTGGTGCAGTGGTAAAAAGCCACCTATGCAGGCGACACAAGAGAAGTGGGTTCAGTCCCTGGGCTGAGAAGACCCCCTAGAGGGGAAAACGGCAACCCACTCCAGTGCTCTTGCCTGGAAGATCCCATGGCGTCTTCTCCAGCACCACGGTTTGAAGGCACCACTTCCTTGGTGTTCTGCCTTCTTTATGGTTCACGTCTCACAGCTGTACGCGATCCCTGGGAAGACCATAGCCTTGACCGTATGGACCTTTGTCAGCAGTCATGTCTCTGTTTTCAAAACACTGTCTAGACTTATCGTAGCTTCCCTGCCGAGAAGCAATCGTCTTCTGATTTCACGGCTCCAGTCACCACCTGCAGTGGTTTTAGAGACCAAGAGGAGGAAATCTGTCACAACTTCCACCTTTTCCCCTTCTATTTGCCATGAAGTGATGGGGCTGGAAATGGCAACCCACTCCAATGTTCTTGCCTGGAAAATCCCAAGGATGGGGGAGCCTGGTGGGCCTCCATCTATGGGGTCGCACAGAGTTGGACACGACTGGAGCAACTTAGCAGTAGCAGCAGCAGATGAGGCTGGATGCCATGATCTTAGTTTTTGTTTTTGTTTTAATGCTTAGTTTTATTTTCTTCTGTTAGGAAAATCCAAACCCGTANAAAAAAAAAAAAAAATCAAACAACCTAATTAGAAATTGGGTGATAGACAAATTTCACCAAAAAAACATTAAGATAGCAAACAAGCATATGAAAAGAGGTTCAACATCATTACTCATTAGGGGAATGCAAATAAAATGATGATGAGATAATGTTACACACTTATAAGAATTACTTTTAAAAATCAAATACCAAATGCTGACAAGCATATAGAGGTACTGGATCATTCATAAATGACTGGTGGAAACATGAAATGCTGCAGCCACTCTGGAAAACAGTTTGTCCATTTCTCATAAAATGAAACATGCAATTGCCATATGAGCTAGGAATTGTACTCTTGGGCTTTGTTTCAGATAAATGAACACTTACCAAAGCCTGTACACCTATGTTCATAATAGATTTATTTTTTAATAGCCCAGCATTCCCCTGGAGAAGGGAATGGCAACCCACTCCAGTATTCTTGCCTGGAGAATTCCTGGGACAGAGGAGCCTGGTGAGCTACAGTCCATGGGGTTACCAAGAGTCAGACACAACTAAGCAACTAACATACACAAAACACCAGGTAGAATCCTGATATTCTACAACAGGTGAATACTGTGGATACTACTCAGTGATAAAAAGGAATAAATTACTGATGCGTGAAATTACTTGGATGAATCCCTAGGAACAATGCTAAGTTAAAAATAAATAAATAAATAAGTCAAAAATTTGCATACACTATTGTTCTAGCTGCATAACATTTTTGAAATGACAGAATAATAGAAAGTAGGCTAATGGTTGCCAGGGATAAGGAGTAGGCTAAGGGCAGGAAGAGCGAGGAAGAGAAGGGGAGGGATGGCTAACATGAAGCAGCCTTGGAATGATGAAATTGTTCTGTATCTCAGCTGTACCCATAACAGTACACTGGTTGAGACATTGTACTATAGTTTTGTAAGATAGTAACACTGAAGGAAATTGATAAAAGGTCACAGATATTTCTGTATTATTTCTTATGACTGCATGTGAACTTACAATTAACTCCAAAAAAGAGTTTAATTTTAAATAAAAATTGACAAGATAGGAAGAAAGTATAATTTTTCCACTTAGGTTTGGAGATGAAGATACTGCTAACTCACTGGCCAACAAGGCTATTGGTAAGCAGTTAAAGCAGACAGTTCAGAACCAAGAATTGCTTTTAGGGACTTTCCCCAGCATCCAGGGGGATCTCCTTTCCTACCCAGGAGCATTACTCTTTGGCAGCCTTCTCCTCTCTCCTAGAGCTTCCAGTACGGGCCACGATGAGCAGGATCAAACAGGGAGGCCTACTGTCATGTGAAGAAATTCTCACTCTAGGAGCCAACCTCAGAATGAATTTATTATGGTTCTCGCTCTGTGACTGGGATGCTAGCAAATATCAAAAAGGCATTGACTGCCTCAATACTGGTAGCTAACAGGTAGATGAGGACAACAAGGGGCTTCTCAGGACCCCATGCCACATGCATCCTCAGGAAGGAAAGACAACAACGTGCATGGAAAGCAACCAGACCTCTTCTGTGAGAACCCATTTTTGGGGCCACATTGGTGGATAGCCTCCTGAGTGCCCTCAGGGATCTCAAGCCCTTCCAGGCTGTGCTGACCCCTATCTGGCCTGAACCCCTGATCCTTCTGTTCCTCCAACCAGCACAGGACCTTCCTACAGTTGAGCTAATGGAAAACATGGACTCTTCCTTTCCATCTGACAGTGTGTCACCCCCCAACACACACTGGCTTAAATGCCCTCTGACCCTAAGCCTTCCCTGGAGTGAGTGTGGATTCCTAACACTAGAACATATGGTTCAGCTCCTTTGAAGGAGCAGATTTGCCCTGCCCTCCACACCCGACCTGTACAGTGAGGGCTGCATTCTTCATTACGTTCTGTTTCCTTCTGAAACACTCTCTTTGGTGAACAGGACTGCAAACTGGTTTAGAGCATTGGACTCTAGCATTCAATGACTAGTTCAAACCCTAGCCTCACCATGTACGAGCAGTGAGAGATGGGCCCTGGTTTTCGCATCAGTAGGATAGGCATGATGACAGAAACTTATCTTGCAAGATTGTTATGAGGGTTAAAGAGTTGATATGCATAGAGTGCCTGGCAGCGGGAAGCCTTATGTAAAGCAATTGCTGCTATTCTTTTTTTTTTTTTTTTTTTAATTTTACTTTACAATACTGCATTGGCTTTGCCATACATCAACATGAATCCACCACAGGTGTACACAGGTTCCCAATCCTGAGCCCCCCTCCCACCTCCCTACCCATACCATCTCTCTGGATCATCCCAGTGCACCAGCCCCAAGCATCCTGTATCCTGCATCAAACCTAGACTGGCGATTTGTTTCTTACATGATAGTATACATGTGTCAATGCCATTCTCCCAAATCATCCTACCCTCTTCCTCTCCCTCAGAGTCCAAAAGTCTGTTCTATACATCTGTGTCTCTTTTGCTGTCTCGCATACAGAGTTATCATTACCATCTTTCTAAATTCCATATATATGTGTTAGTATACTGTACCGGTGTTTTTCTTAAGATGCAACAGCTGGTAGTGTGAGTACTCCGAATTTAAATTCAAATGGATCTCAGCATCCATGGATTTGGGGGCAAGTCACTTAAACTCTCTGTGCCTAAACTTCCATGTGTGTCAAGTCAGGTCAAAACAGTCTTATGCATAAGGTTGTTATTGTTGTTGTTGCCTCAGTGGTAAAGAACCTGCCTGCCAATGCAAAAGACACGGGTTCGATCCCTGGGTCAGGAAGATCCCCAGAAGGAGGAAATGGCAACCCACTCTAGTATTCTTGGCTGGGTAATCCCATGGACAGAGGAACCTTGCAGGCTACAGTCCCTGGGGTCACAAAGAGTCGGACCCGACTGAGCATGCACATGCGGGATTGTTACGGGGATTAAAGGACCTAGCTGGTCTGTCTGGACTTCTTGCACACCAGGTCCTCAAAGCACTATTCTGTGCGTTGTTTTTGTAATGGACAATTATTACAATTGGGAGCAGTGGCTGTGAGATGAGTCCTCTTTCCCTCTCCATCCCCCTTACCCTGGCGCCTGAGAAACAGAGCATCCCCATGGCAACAGCGGCAGCTGGTCCCTTGATAAGAGGAGCTGGAGACGGCAGCAGCAGCCACTGCCACTGAGGAGCCGGCCCAGCTTCAGAGAGCAAGCGCTTCCTTCCCATCCCTTGCCTTCTCATCTCAGCACCTGCACTGCCTGGTAAGTGCTTCAGGTCTTTACTCTGAGAACTTTACGGCGAGAAAAGCAAGTTTCCAGTAAGTTACTCTTTTGTGGGTGCTAAGACAAAGAAGGCTGCAGCTGATGGTACAGGGGGTGTGAGGGATAAGGGTACTTTCTGGAGCAAGACTAAGCCGGGGCTGGATGGGGACCTGGGAAAGTTACCACTTTTAAATCATTTTTCCAAGAGAAGTGGAGTCCTGAGTTTTGTAAAAACCAGAGCCCTCACAAATTAAATTGTGAAATTTCACAATGAACACAGGTATATCTGTGTATTCACACAACAGTGTAGAGAGGCTTATCTTTGAAAGCTGAGAGTGTCCTAATCAAAAAACCTTTCTATGTCCTACTTTGAGTAACAGTCGTTCCTCGAGGAATACTGCAAATTTAGGTCTTCTAAGGGAACAAATTTGATTTTAAAATGTGGTGTTTTTGACCTGAATTCAGCCCTCAGGTTAAAAATAGGTTTGACAAAAGATATGAATTTTTATATAACCAGAGCGTACGTTAATCAGATATCACATTGGGTTGTGGACATAACCTTCTAACTTTTTATTCTGTCTAGTAAATCCAAGCCTGACTAACATAGGGAAATTCTTTAGAATATCACATGACTTAGCTAAGTGTCAGCTTGCTCCTGAGAATCAGTGTTAGCATGTTCCCAAGGCCTGGAAAAGGGTGTTCTGCAGTTCGTTTTTATCTTTCTCTCTCTCTCTCTTTTTTTTTTTTTTTGCTTTGAAAAATAAAAGTGTATTTTTTTATTAATTAATTTTTATTGGAGTATAGTTGGTTTACAATGTCGTGTTAGTTTCTATTGTATAGAGAAACGAGTCAGCAATACATATACATGTATCCCCTCGCTTTTGGACTTCCTNTCTCTCTCTTTTTTTTTTTTTTTGCTTTGAAAAATAAAAGTGTATTTTTTAATTAATTAATTTTTATTGGAGTATAGTTGGTTTACAATGTCGTGTTAGTTTCTATTGTATAGAGAAACGAGTCAGCAATACATATACATGTATCCCCTCGCTTTTGGACTTCCTTCCCATTCAGGACGCCACAGTGCATTAAGTAGAGTTTCCTGTGCCGTACAGTATGTTTTACTTGGGATTGTTCTTATCTCATCATAGTTTCAGAAAAGGCCAGAAATGGGACAAAGAAATGGTTCCAGTGGTTCAATTTTGATGTACATGTTGTGATTACAAGAAGCAGACGAAAAGAGCAAAGAAAGCAACTCACATTCTTGAAATGGTAGCATATACTGGGAGCTTGACACACATTGTATTATTAATACTTTCAGTAGCCCTGGAGAAGAGCCACTACCCTGCCCATTTCACAGATGTGGAAACTAAGTTTCCAAGAGGACATATAACTTTCCCAAGTTCACCCAGCTAGAGAGTGAGACCAAGCATTAGTTTCTACCTCGTATTACCTGCCAGCACCAAATGCTTACAGTCAGTGAGGGGTTTTCTGTCTATGAATTAAACCACATATTCTAACACCCACCTGAGAATCCACTCATTGTTAAGGTCAAAATGCCCAGAGCCTTTTCTGACCTCATACTCAACCGATCTTTTTTAGCTAAAGAAATAGCGTGACTGTCCTCCTGAAATAGGAATTAGCTCTGAGCTAGTGGGCTCCCCAGGTGGCTCAGAAGTAACGAATTCACCTGCCAATGCAGGAGATGTGTGTTTGATCCCTGGGTGGGGAAGATCCCCTGGAGAAAGAAACGGCAACCCCCTCCAGTATTCTTGTCTGGAGAATCCCATGGACAGAGGAATCTGGCAGCCTACAGGCCATGAGGTCACAAGAGTCAGACACAACCGAGCGACTGCTCACGCACACCTGAGCTAGTGGAGTTAGGATGCCCCCAGGCATCCTCGGCTTCTGCAGGCTGCTCTGGCATGCCTGTCCTGCAACCGTGCACTTCCTTCCCTGCAACTCAGTTCCCTAGACCTTTCTGTTTCTGTTCTCAAAAGAGAAAGACATCGTTGTCATTAATAACCCCTAGGTATTGACATCGGTTAATGTAGCTCCTCTCAATTGCATTTGTATTTACAAGTGTGTCTCTGAGAAGAGCAATGTGAGAATTAGCCAGAGGAATTACAACAGTTTAGTGGTCAAGGTCCTGAAAACCTCCTTAAGCCCCCGAAATACCATCACCTGGTCTCTTGCACATGCATCACCAATCCAACCACATTCTCTCAAAAAGCAAGGAGGTCAGACAGACCCATGCTTTCTTCTCTAATGGGAAAACCCAAAAACCAAAATTTTTTTGCTGTTAAAGTCAACAAAAATTCATTCTGTAGCAAAATCTGACATAAAAGATAAGTAAGTTTATAGTTTAGCATGAATGCTCGCATTTTTGCTGCAGAAGTAAAGTGGTTGTGTCACGTCCTGTGACCCCTCTGGACAGGCTACATAATCATAGTTTCCTGATTTCCACCACACAGGTAGCCCCAGGCTTTTCAGAAGAAGGTGGGAGGGCTGATATTGACAATCACAGTGGCAGTTAGAGTTGTCACTGTGTGAGTATTAAAATTCAGAGACCACACTGAACCAATAAGTGGAAAAGAATGCTAAAGAATTGCAAATCTTTGACTAAAAAACAGTTTATAAAACGCCCTTAAGGCATCTCTTCAGTCCCTAGCACACCATGTGCTTAGGTATGAAAGAAAGAGCTGATGCTTCAGAAAGTTCCCAAATAACAGGGAGCTGCCGAGGGAGATGATAAAAGCTTCCCTGGACAGCATGACAAAGACAACATCCATTTGCTGTGCTTGGTGTGAGGACTGAATTCAAGAAAGGAATGCATGGGCATGGTCAGGAATAGGAAGCAGAAATAGTCCATTTCCTAGTTTAAGAATGAGGCCAGCTCCTGTTTTACAGCGGCTCAATTATCTGGAGCACCCCTTCTCACTGAGGGTAGAAAAGCACAGGGAATAAAGAGATGGAGAACATCTATTACGTGCTAAACAGGCACACAGAATGACAGTCCTCAGGAAGGTGATGCTTAACTCCAAATCTCTCTCTCTTCAGTGTATTTGTTCCTTTCTTTGTGTGAAAGTTTTCTGCCAAAAAGATTGTAGTGACATCATCCATAATAAAAGTAAGCTTCTAATTCCATGGGCAAAACACATCCCTGCCCAGCATGGGTTAGTTTTGTGATGTAAAATCCCAAATGTGAAAAATCATCTCTTAGACCCCTGCAAACAGAGGCTTACCATCATTCTTTCACTCACACTGATTTAAAATAATGATATTTTCCCCCACAGATACTAGGTGCTGTCTTGAGGAATAATCATGTGTCAGTTTTATGACTAATCACCAGGGAGCTTTGCCTTGTCCCGGGACTTCTGAACTTCACACAGTTCACCCCCCAAGGGAAGCCTGGTCTTTCTCAAGTCCTGTACTGTGAGAGCCAGTTTTCTCAGATGAGGGCTGGCCATCCATCCCATGCTTCAACATACAGATGAAAATGAGTCAATGATTTTTCAAATTTTTTCAGTTCCTCAGCAATTCTTCCTTAGCCAGATATCTAGGAAGGTATAGACAATGTTATATAACAGTGACTGCCATCAGCTCAGTGCCTACAATGTTCAAAGCACAGAGCTACTGTATAATCATCACAGTAACTCTACAGGATTGTTACTATTAAGTCTATTCTACAGATAAGAAAACTGAGGCTAAGAATGGGAGACAGACAGGAACATAGGTCCCCAGGTACCAGTCTGTGGGTGCCCCAGTAAGATGCTAACTTTGGCAAATTCTACCACAGAAGCTGCAGCCTATAGGGAGAAAAGGCAGAAATGATTGTATTGCACTTGGGCTTCATCTGTCCTCCTGACATCATGATGATTTAGTCACTTCATCAAAGTCGTATAGCTTTTAGTTAAAAGACTGAGATTTAACCTAGATCTATTTGGCTTGAAAGCTCAGATTCTAATTAAATGACCAGTATAGGAGCAGCCACATGATCCAAGTGAAAAGACCAGCTTACCATAGTTTGGAGAAGAGTGGGTACTCCCGCCAGAGAGGACCTAGAGTAGAAGGTAAGAGGTCTGTTTTCAAGTGATGATTCTGACTCTAGGTATGTAATTAATTGTGAATGATTTTAAGCTCTTTGAGTCTCCATTTCTTTTTCTAGAAAATGAATATTTTAACTAGATCCTGTATGGGTTGACCTTCAGCCCAAAGTCTATGAAAGAGCCCGTGAATTTCTGCCCAAAGAGATGAAAGATTGATTTGAGTAGGAGCACAGTCCATATCTGATGACTTTGCCTCCAGACCTCAGCCCTAAGTCCCCTCATCCTGAATGATGTTCCCATAGCTTTCTTCTTCCTGAAAGCAGGTAGAAACCGGCCACCCAAGTTAGCAGTGTACTTCCTTATGGTTCCAGGGAATTGGCAGTCTCCATACAGACACTAAAAACAATGGCCTGAATTGATTTCTGCTGAAGTCACTCAGAGCAGTCAGTCTTCTCAGAATGACACTAAAAGCTGGCTCAAGTAATCTGTTAATGGCTCCATCTGCTCCACAATGATCTCAGCTTGTAGGGGGAGAAGCCCTCTAGCCTTCCCAGAGAACACTGGCTTATTCCTCAGAAGACAACTGAGTTGAACAAATTCTATGAGCTTGAAATGTTAACTCAATTGGTGTGTGTATTCTTCCGCATACCAGTAATCCAAGAATCTCAAGAAAAGAGGACAAACTGGGTCATTTAAATAGTATTCCTCTTCAGCCATTATTGCTATGGTAGAGCATGAGTAATGAATTATCCCAGAGAAATAGAAGATAGGCAGACTCTAATGAAGATTTCCTATAAATCGCATCTAATGCATTCCTCATTCAGACCTGACATATGTCCATTCTGAATTTCTACTCCTCGTAGACAATGGCTACAACTAATAGCTCTGTAAAGTTCAGTGGATTTGCGGTTTAGGGAAGATGGGCAATGGCAGGCGGGTGGGGGAAGAGGAAACAGATTTGCTCTAATGTCAGAAATCTCCAGGGAGAAAATAATAAAGATCTCTTTCGAGACCTGGATATTTTCCTCCCAGAATTGTAATATGAATAGGGAAGAAGTCTCAGTACTTCATAGTTACAAGCATGTAATGGTAGAAAATCAGAAACCTCGTTCAATGTGGATTCAAAGGAACCACTATTTCAAGAGTCTTGGGTCACTCGTGGAACTTTGCAGAAAGAGAGATATAGCCAAGTGTGGCTATTTAATAAATGTGTGACTGAAGAAATTAATTAAATTTTCTGATCCTGTTTTCTTACCTGTGAAAAGTGAAAGTGAAGTCGCTCAGTCATGCCCAACTCTCTGCAACCCCATGAATAGTAGCCTGCACCAAGCTCTTCCGTCCATGGGATTTTCAAGGCAAGAGTACTGGAGTGGGTTGCCATTTCCTTCTCCAAGGAATCTTCCCAACCCAGGGTTGGAACCCAGATCTCTAACTTTGTAGACAGATGCTTTACCGTCTGAGCCACCAGGGAAGTCTTCCATACCTGTGAAGTAGGCATAATCCTACTTTGCAGAACTCAACCAAAAAAAAAAAAAAATATTCAGGCAAGATTTAATAAGATTTCCTGTAACTCCCAGCTAACTCATTTCTAATTCACTTTATAAGTGTTCATTCTAAAACCCCCACAGTACTTCTGAAAGATGGCAAATATTGAACATTTGATACATGACAATTACTGACAAATCCATATCTCTCTGTGTGTATGTGTGTGTGTGTGATTCACTTATTTTGGCTTAAATATTAAAGTTAGAACTTCTAGTAGCTAAGTAGAAAAAGCAGACTTCAAAATAGGATTGGATTGAGAGCATAGCCGTAAATGTTCGATAAACATACTTATGTAATAAGTGAGTGAACAAGCAGAAGACATACTAATGGTCTTATTTCTATACCTCCGTGCTGCTGGGGAAGAAATCCACACACCTGCTCACCTTCGATGATGTCTACTGAGCAAATGCAGCCTCTGGAGCTCTCAGAAGACAGACTGGACAAGCTAGACCCTCGCTGCAGCCACTTAGGTAAAAGCTACAGTGTGAATGTCAGAAAGGTGAAAGTCAAAAAGGGGGCGTCTCTGCCATTCAGTTTGCAAGCAAGTCAGAGGGAGGTTCTCGGAAACCTGATAGTTTGAGATTTCTGTTGACAGCCAACACCAGATGGACAGGCAGATAGCCCATGGGTCTGTGGGGTCTGTCATGTAAATATTAGCTGAAGCACTGGAGAGAAGCTCATTAGAATTTAAAAAAGAGAGAAGAGGCATTGTCCTCTTTTTCAGGTCTGACAGAGTCCCAGGCAGAGCATTTTTGAGGCCATAAATGGAGAGTGGCAGTCTAGCTTGTTTCCAATATTTCCTGACACACTTACACCCCATGTGCAATGCCAATAAAATATTTCAAATATCTCTCTTTGCCTATCAAGACAGAATTTTAAATAGCCTTTTTCTGCTTTATTGTCAATCTGTTTCCTTTCCAGAACTGACTTTCTGCATAACCTTTGTAATGAAAATACCAGAAACATTTCTGCCTCTACCCATTTCTAAAAATTAGACACTCAGACTTTTGATGGATGGGCCTTTTGCATATTCATAGCCTTTGTTTATGCCTCGCCTGGTTATGACACTGCGCCCCCCACCACCTCTCCCTTCTCCCCATTTACTCTCAAGATATGTTGTACTTAGTATTTCTCCAAAAATCAGGGAAATGCATTTGAAGTAAAAGTTAAAATTGAAGAAAATGTCTTGCTCTCTGGTGACCCATGACTGGTCCATAGCCAGCCTGTACCTCCAGAGACCCCACAGCTGGGTAGTACCTATTCTGAGCCATTTTCATTCATTCAGCAAAGGTCTACAGTATGTATAATGTGGGGGGAGATTAACTGTGCTCTGTGGTAATAAAGTTTTGAAATTACATTTTCAGCCAGGCATTGAAATACATAGTCCCTAGAGCCTGGCTTTAACCCTGTTGCCATAACCTACCAACAGTGGAATCTTTAGCCTTTTAGCTGGCCTTCTAAACCTGTTTCCTCATTACAAATTATGGCTAAAAATACCTTTTCTGTGGGCATGATATGAGAACTAAATGAGATAACGTATTCAGAATGGTGAGAGTACTTAACAGCTAGTAAAACACAGGCATTGACGAATAGGAGAAGGTATTGGTCTATCCCACACATGAAAATGAGGTGAAATCACCAAGTTGATAAGTAGCACTCGTAAAGTCCCCCTTTCATCTCCTTTCCTGTGTGCATAGAAACGTAAAATCATACAGGCCAATGCCTTACACATAGTACAATTTAAATAAGTGTTTATTAAATTGAAATGATTGGATGAAATTATTAAAATCTCCTAGGCAGAAGGAAATATTACTATTGGCTGAAGAATGATGCTTTTCATTTTTGGTGATGTATTATGATCTTTTGATGATGCAGGCATAATGATGTATGGTCACTAAATATGTCTGGTGAGACGTTCCTCACACATATTTGTGTATGCTCAGTCACTCCGTTGTGTCCGACTCTTTGCGACCCTATGGATGGACTGCAGCCCTCCAGGCTCCTCTGTCCATGGGGTTTCCCAGGCAAGAATACTGGAGTGGGTTGCCATTTCCTTCTCCCGGGGATCTTCCTGGCCCAGGGATCGAACCCTTGTTGCCTGCGGCATCTGCATTGTACACGGATTCTTTACTGCTGAGTCACCTTGGGTTTTCTAAAACAAAGAATCATCCAGATATAATGTCAATAGCCCATAAGTAACTTGGAAACAAGGTATGCTTTACTTCTAGTTTTAGTCCTAGCTCAAAGTCTGGCATATATAGTAGGAGCTTAATCAACATTCGTTGAATAAATAAATGAATGAATGACACAGGCTATGTCTAGACCCATAAAACTAAAATGAAAATGTTTGGCACATTTAATCCTCCATGTTTTAAAGAAGCTCACCTGAATGTTTTCATTTAAAAAAAAGAAAAAGAAAGAAAGAAAGGACAGATAAGAGGAAGGGAGGGAGGGAAGAGAATTGAAAAGATTCAACTAGTCACTAAGTTTCCCCAACTTCATTCATAATTATAGATCTAGCCAGGCAATATCCAGGTGATAGTGAGTTTCCAGAGAAAACAGATAGTTTCATTGTTTTGCAGCGTCTTAGAATCCTAACAGAAGAGCTCTTTATACAAAACAGATTTGAGACACCTGTCATCAAAGAGGGCACAGAAAACATACGCATAAATAATAACTAGATTATCCTTTAAAGGTGTTACATGAGTAAAAATGCTGTGGATATTTACAAAATGAGAAAGGACATGCAGGACTAGAATTAGTGAGGTAAGGTAAAGATGGGGTGGGGTGAGAGAGGTGGGCTTTCCTCTGAGCCTTTGGGAAAGTATTGGGGGTTAGCAATGGCCAGAGTGAACATTTTTTAAGTATTTGAAATATATCAAATGTATCAAATGATTTACCATCATCAACAAATTTAATTCTCTCTGTCTTTGTCTCTCTCACACACATGCGCGCACGCATTGATTTAATATTATCCCCATCTTATAAGTTGAGAGAATATTAAAGTTCCTATGTATTAAGACTCTCCCCCCTCCACACACACACACAAAAGTCTTGCCAAGTTCTCAGAACTAACAAGAAACAGAGTCAAAATTTTAACTCATATCAGTCTAACTCCACCTAACCATTGTTTCAACATGCATTTATTGGTGGGAAAAACAGTTAAGAATGAAATTATCAAAAGAATATATAACCTTTAATCTCCAAGAAGGCTCTATCCAGCTCAGGAGATAGATCATTAGGGAATGAAGTGCTAAAACAATGACAGGGGAGCTCAAAGCAGAGCCACAGAAACCAAAGCACAGAAAAGACAGAGCAGAAAAAATACCTTAATGGGCAAGGGGAGTATCAGATGGATTTAACTGTATACAACGACATCTGATGGACCTGATGCCAAATCCAGACTTCAAAGGCTCTGGTGAGGTAATGCAGGGGAGTGGGGAGTGTAAGGAGATGAACAAGAAGATAAGAGGGCCTGGGTTGGGATAAGTAAATAGGGGAATTGTAAAGCCAGGGGGCAGTGTAAAGACCAGTGCTGAAGTGTAAGCCTCAATCATTGGTGTGACTTGACCAGCCATAGAAATGAAAGCTGTGAGGGGTAGACAGAACCTTGCTGTAAGACCAAAGGGAGAATAAGGCTCCCTACCGGCCCTTGGGCCCTCCAAAGAGAGCAAGGCTTGAGTAAAGAAAATCCGGGAGGAGTATTCTGGCACAGAGACTCTATTCCCCAATCTGAAATGTAACTTAAACCCACTCTGTGGTTTGCTTAAGTGTATTTTAAAGTTCTTCTTTGCCCTGATTATCCTTCCCATTTGAGTTCCCTCCATTTGGAGTTTTACAAAATTCTGGTTTTCCCTTTTTGGAGAAGGCAATGGCACCCCGCTCCAGTACTCTTGCCTGGAAAATCCCATGGACGGAGGAGCCTGGTAGGCTGCAGTCAATGGGGTCGCGAATAGTCGGACACGACTGACTTCACTTTCACTTTTCACTTTCATGCATGCATTGTACACGGATTCTTTACTGCTGAGTCACCTTGGGTTTTCTAAAACAAAGAATCATCCAGATATAATGTCAATAGCCCATAAGTAACTTGGAAACAAGGTATGCTTTACTTCTAGTTTTAGTCCTAGCTCAAAGTCTGGCATATATAGTAGGAGCTTAATCAACATTCGTTGAATAAATAAATGAATGAATGACACAGGCTATGTCTAGACCCATAAAACTAAACTGAAAATGTTTGGCACATTTAATCCTCCATGTTTTAAAGAAGCTCACCTGAATGTTTTCATTTAAAAAAAAGAAAAAGAAAGAAAGAAAGGACAGATAAGAGGAAGGGAGGGAGGGAAGAGAATTGAAAAGATTCAACTAGTCACTAAGTTTCCCCAACTTCATTCATAATTATAGATCTAGCCAGGCAATATCCAGGTGATAGTGAGTTTCCAGAGAAAACAGATAGTTTCATTGTTTTGCAGCGTCTTAGAATCCTAACAGAAGAGCTCTTTATACAAAACAGATTTGAGATGAAAATGTTTGGCACATTTAATCCTCCATGTTTTAAAGAAGCTCACCTGAATGTTTTCATTTAAAAAAAAGAAAAAGAAAGAAAGAAAGGACAGATAAGAGGAAGGGAGGGAGGGAAGAGAATTGAAAAGATTCAACTAGTCACTAAGTTTCCCCAACTTCATTCATAATTATAGATCTAGCCAGGCAATATCCAGGTGATAGTGAGTTTCCAGAGAAAACAGATAGTTTCATTGTTTTGCAGCGTCTTAGAATCCTAACAGAAGAGCTCTTTATACAAAACAGATTTGAGACACCTGTCATCAAAGAGGGCACAGAAAACATACGCATAAATAATAACTAGATTATCCTTTAAAGGTGTTACATGAGTAAAAATGCTGTGGATATTTACAAAATGAGAAAGGACATGCAGGACTAGAATTAGTGAGGTAAGGTAAAGATGGGGTGGGGTGAGAGAGGTGGGCTTTCCTCTGAGCCTTTGGGAAAGTATTGGGGGTTAGCAATGGCCAGAGTGAACATTTTTTAAGTATTTGAAATATATCAAATGTATCAAATGATTTACCATCATCAACAAATTTAATTCTCTCTGTCTTTGTCTCTCTCACACACATGCGCGCACGCATTGATTTAATATTATCCCCATCTTATAAGTTGAGAGAATATTAAAGTTCCTATGTATTAAGACTCTCCCCCCTCCACACACACACACAAAAGTCTTGCCAAGTTCTCAGAACTAACAAGAAACAGAGTCAAATTTTTAACTCATATCAGTCTAACTCCACCTAACCATTGTTTCAACATGCATTTATTGGTGGGAAAAACAGTTAAGAATGAAATTATCAAAAGGATATATAACCTTTAATCTCCAAGAAGGCTCTATCCAGCTCAGGAGATAGATCATTAGGGAATGAAGTGCTAAAACAATGACAGGGGAGCTCAAAGCAGAGCCACAGAAACCAAAGCACAGAAAAGACAGAGCAGAAAAAATACCTTAATGGGCAAGGGGAGTATCAGATGGATTTAACTGTATACAACGACATCTGATGGACCTGATGCCAAATCCAGACTTCAAAGGCTCTGGTGAGGTAATGCAGGGGAGTGGGGAGTGTAAGGAGATGAACAAGAAGATAAGAGGGCCTGGGTTGGGATAAGTAAATAGGGGAATTGTAAAGCCAGGGGGCAGTGTAAAGACCAGTGCTGAAGTGTAAGCCTCAATCATTGGTGTGACTTGACCAGCCATAGAAATGAAAGCTGTGAGGAGTAGACAGAACCTTGCTGTAAGACCAAAGGGAGAATAAGGCTCCCTACCGGCCCTTGGGCCCTCCAAAGAGAGCAAGGCTTGAGTAAAGAAAATCCGGGAGGAGTATTCTGGCACAGAGACTCTATTCCCCAATCTGAAATGTAACTTAAACCCACTCTGTGGTTTGCTTAAGTGTATTTTAAAGTTCTTCTTTGCCCTGATTATCCTTCCCATTTGAGTTCCCTCCATTTGGAGTTTTACAAAATTCTGGTTTTCCCTTTTTGGAGAAGGCAATGGCACCCTGCTCCAGTACTCTTGCCTGGAAAATCCCATGGACGGAGGAGCCTGGTAGGCTGCAGTCAATGGGGTCGCGAATAGTCGGACACGACTGACTTCACTTTCACTTTTCACTTTCATGCATTGGAGAAGGAAATGGCAACCCACTCCAGTGTTCTTGCCTGGAGAATCCCAGGGACGGGGGAGCCTGGTGGGCTGCCGTCTATGGGGTCGCACAGAGTCGGACACGACTGAAGTGACTTGGCAGCAGCAGCAGCAGCAGCAGTTTTCCCTTTTATTGCGTATATCCGTGCAAGCAAAGTCCTCCATAGAAGAGGTCACAATCAATAAATGCTTTTCTTTTTCAGACCAAAAGATTCCTCCCTCCCATCAGATTTAACTGTAAACCAACCAGTCTGTGACTGAACCCTTGCTCATGTCATATTCTTTTTTTCTTTGTATCTTGTCAAAATCAGATGATCTTTCAGACCAGTTTATTAAGGATTGTGATCTCAAAAAGAAGTCTATAAAGGGGAAAAATGTACAAGTCACCCTGAATGTTGAGTCAGATCAGAAAAAACCAAGGAGAAAAGATACACCGGCCCTGCATGTTCCGCCTTTCATACCAGGTAATGGACAACGAGGTCAGTTTGCATGTCTGTAAAAGGGAACTACTGGCTTCTAGATTACATTTCTTTTCCCTTAAATAGTTTGATATTTTTTTCAATCATTGGTACAGTCTCTGTATTTATCTTAGTTACTCTAAGGAGGGTCACTATAACACATGAATTCTAAAATATGAGTGGATAACACAATACAAGTTTACTTTTCTCTCATCAATGGAAGTTGGGGGAGTGGAGAGGCAGGCTTTGCCCCAAACAGTCATTCAGGGACTCAAGACAATGGACACCATCGGCACTTGGCTTCTAAAGTCACCGTAGGCATGAGCATCCAGCAGACCCAGAGCAGAAGCTTTGGCACACATACTTCCTTCAGTCACTTCCTCACCTGACTGCAAGGGAGGCTGAGAAACGCAGCCCAGGTCTGAGCCAGGAGCAGAACAAAACAGTCTTGGGAACAGCTAATGCGTCTCTGTAACAACCATGCATATGAATTGTGACACTCTCTTGTTTCCCAAAATTTTGTCTTATTTCCTTTACCCCTTCCTTCCAGGATATTTATTTAATGTCCTCTCTATTTACAACCTACTCTTAGGGAGACAAAAGAAATAGAACTTTTCCTTTCTAGACAGAAACTTTCCGTTTTATAAAACGGAGATAAGAAAAACACATCAACAGCTGAAATATGCAGTAAGAGATAACATCATAAAGGAGGGCCTCAGATAAGGACCCTGGGAGCTCAGTTTGGGCTATGAACTGTAGACTGGTTTTCTAGAGGAGGCTGTTTTTAGAGAGTTTGAGCATAACGGAGAGAACGTTCATGTGTAGAAGAGGGGAGGGGAGGCAGGTGGTGGAAGCAGAGACCTAGTTAAGCCAGTGAAGAACATAGTAGCATGTAGCTTATGGAACAGCAAATGCCCCATCATTCTAGCAAGGGTAGGCTTCAGCAGCAGACAAAACTCAGCTCGATTCCTCCAGCACATCTTTGCCTCACTTTCCTCAGTAAAGTAACAGTGGTAGTACTCAAAAACCTCATGGTTTTGTGAGGCTAAAATGAAATCAGTCATGTAAAAACCCTTTGTATAAAGCATGTTATCTAGTGTAGCCTCCATAGATATGAATTCTTATGATACAGAACCTGCTTTTATTAAGATGTTTGAAAAGTTGATTATTAAGATGATGTTTGCACATCACCAGATGCCTGTGCAAATATGGACACACTGTAATTGTGTTCTGAGACATATGTGTTTGACCCTGTTTCTCCCTCTGTTCTCCTAACTATGGCAGATGTCCTTTCAGAACATTTAATTACAAGATTTGATGTCCAAGACATACAACCAAAGGGCAAAGTGAGTCCAGTTCTTCAAAACACTGACCCGGAACAGAAAAAGCCAAGGAGAAAAGACACACCTGCCCTGCACGTGTCCCCCTTTGCAGCAGGTAAAAGAGCTGGTGCAGGGCATTTGCAAGGGGTGATGGGAACAGGTCAAGAGCCTTGCCATCTGGAGTGCCACAGGCTCAGCCTTTGTCCTGGCCCAGCAGTCTGGGTCTCGCAGGAACATTCACGGAGGAGTACTTACTGCTGCCTCTCAGGTTTGCCTTCCTTGGCAGTTTCCCTGGGGCTGGCTTGGGGCTGGGTGAGGATCAGAGCATAACTCATGCTTCAGCAGAACTGGTCAGATCCACTGAGTCTATAAAATAGAAATGTCAGTGGGTCCTTGAAAAGAATTTAAATACCCTCCTCCCCAGTCACCCAGGGATCTTGCATCCTATGACTGATGGTTGATTCTCCCAAAACACCTGGATATATTGACCAAATCCTCAAAAGAATAGAGAGAGAGGGAGAGGGAGGGAGAGAGAGAGAGCTGCAAAAATAATGATAGCTCTCTCTATGTGAGTCAAATCAAACCAAAAAATCTTGCTGAACTATGGGCACAATCCCTCACTATAGGGCAGCCAGTGTGTGAGGTATAGTCTTGTCCCTGAAAATTTTAGGTACAAGTTGGGAAATTGGGGAAGAGATGAGTAAGTCATGGTCAGAGTATAAGATGTGTGTGTGTTTGTTTTATATAGATAGTCTGGGATGGGAGAATGGCAGAGGAGAAAGTGCACTAATGTTTATTGAAAGCCTACTAAATATTAGGTACTGGATTTGGCACGTCTCATGGCTTCCCTGGTGGCTCAGAGGTTAAAGCATCTGCCTGGAATGCAGGAGACCTGGGTTCAATCCCTGGGTCGGGAAGATCCCCTGGAGAAGGAAATGGCAACTCACTCCAGTACTCTTGCCTGGAGAATCCCATGGAGGGAGGAGCCTGGTAGGCTACAGTCCATCGGGTCACAAAGAGTCGGACACAACTGAGCGACTTCACTTTCACTTTTGTGGATTTAAAAAAAATCAACTGAATAACACAATGAAGTAGATATCATCTCACATTACAGATACAGAAATTGAGACAGGACTTAAGTAACTCTAAAATCTTTTGTTGATGAAATTGATAGATGGATACATGATTAGCTAATTGATGATGGGATGATTAGAAGGACTGATGAATGGATCAAATTATGCTCATGATCAAACACTGTTATGTGACAGAGCTGGGGCTCCAATCCAGGTGTGTCTCATCTGTGAGCAGTTTTTCATTGTATCATGCTATGGTTTGGATCTATAGTATTACAGCAATCCAGAAGGGATACTTTTGGGAGACGATGAGATTTAGTCATTATTATAGGACTGTATTTTCCCATGATTTCATCTAATAACAAAATTGAAAGATGGCTCAGAAGACCTCATGAAAAGGCAATCAGGGGAGCAGACGGTCGCTGATTTCTGAGAAAAGCCAGACAAAGAGGCATGAAGCATGAAGAGGCACTTGTCTGGAGAAATGGACCGAGGACCCATCCGTAGGCTGTGAATGTGCCTTAGCCACGCTTTTCCTAGTTTTCATGCATCCCTACCTGCCCCTTGATCCTCAAATCCATTGCGTGTTTCCTCCTTGCTCTGCCTTTGTCCACGTCTAGTCACCTTTTACAACAGCCAGCTCTAGGTCTATACCAACAGACACCTCCAAGTCCAGAATGAATCTTTTAAATTCTAAACCTTTTTTTTTTTTTTTTTAATTTGAGCTGGATGTGCAAATACCAAGACTTTGCCCTCTCTTTTAGTATTGTCCTTATCTTTCTTGTTGCTGTTACTGTAGCTGTTATTTAATTGACTTACATCTAAGACTTTTTTGATGATGTCATTAGAAATGGCCTGGGATTGACTTATGTTGCTGGTATTGCCTTTGATAACTGGTCCGGTCCCTCCTATGTAGCCCCCACTCCATAAGTATCTGTTGACTTGGTATTCTATTTGGCAATCATGATTCAGTGCTTCAAGTTCTCCATTAGGAGACTATTTTCTGCTCAGGCTTGTATTTACTTTTATTGAAGTCCTTCTAGGGGAAGACTTGGAAGAGGAACAAAACTGTTTATGGGCAGAGAGTTACTTTAGTGCACAGCATTGAACATGGGCTTTGGAGTCAGAAAGGTGTAGGCTTGATCTCTGGTTCTGCTTCATTTTAGCTTAATGACTTTGGGCACCTAACATAAACTAGAAGAGCCTCCTTTATTTTATCCATCTCTCGAAGAAGAACCATAAAACCCATCTCCCCACATTGTTTACAAACTTAAATAAAGTGTATAAAGCACCTAGCACACTTCCTGGCTTATTGAAAGTCTTCAGTAAACATGAGTTCGCCTCCATCCTCTTTTTAACATTATATTCTTTGAGATGCTAAACCACTTCTAAAGGTGAGAATTTTTCTAGCCACAGTGTTTTACCTCTCCATGGAAAGCTGCTGATTCAAGGAACTTCCTAAAATGTTGAGCTCTATTTCTCTGGCAATGGAGGCTCCCTACATCCCAAAATCGATATTCTAAGAGAACAAGCTTCTTGGACAAATAAAAAATGTTTATCAAACTGTGCAGAGTACACAAGAGTGTTGGGAGAGGGGTTGCTGTATATTCAGCAATGTGTATAAACTATACACATTATTGAATTCCTTGAATCAGCAAATCTCTGTCTTGCAAGTATTTGCAATTATCGTGTTCTATGATTCCAGTTTTTATTAGCATATTAGCTGAAGTACTTTATTTTTGAAGAGCCTTTTAGTATCTAAAGATTTGGCAGTAATCGAAATGTTAGTTAAGCTGATAAGGATAGAGCCTTCAGCAGATGTTTAGAGAGACTCACATTGGTTTTAATAAGGATGTTGAGAGGAATTCACAGAAAAATGCTCTCCAGAGACATCTCCTCTCATTAGCCCTTGGCAAGGGAAGGCTGGACAAAGATTCACTCTTTTCCTTTAAATTTCCAGCTAACTACCTTCATTCCCCGAGGTTAACAAGCTTTTGTGACAGATTCCAACTGCCAGACAACTCCTCTGAGCAGTAAGGAGTCATCTTGGGCTTCCTCTTTTGCTCTCAGTGAGACCTGAGGTTGCCAGGGCCAAAGAGCTGCAAGGTAGGGAGCATTGTGTTGGGATTGGTCAGATCTGAGTAGCCAAGATCTGCTTAAGAATCTTTAGTTGAGATCTGTGGCAAAAGAAACTGGAGAAAGTAATGAACAACTTGGCTGAAAGTCTTGAAGAGAAGCAAGTCTTGTGCTAGATATTAGAATATCTTCTGAGACTCTCATAGTTTGGTAGGACATACAGATGTCTTGTCCAACAATTCCTACAATGTGAAAAAATATTTTAACAGAGGTTCATGTAAGGTGTGAAAGTGAAAGTGTTAGTCGCTCAGTCATGTCCGACTCTTTGTGACCCCATGGACTGTGGCCCACCAGCTTCCTCTGTCCATGGAATTCTCCAGGCAAGGATACTAGAGTGGGTTGCCATTTCCTACTCTGGGGGATATTCCCAGCCCAGATTTCCTGCACTGCAGGCAGATTCTTTACCATCTGATCCACCAAGGAAGTCCTCATGTAAGGTGTGGTTGAAGCCAAAAAGAATGTTGGTCTAGATCTTTCTTGAAGGGATCACCTCCTGTGGTAGATACAAAGTATGTTTCCTCCAGTTTTACAGATGAATAAACTGAGAGTCACACAGGTTGAGTGACCTGCTCCAAACTGAATGAATGGCCACTGAAAGCAAAGTTTTCCAGCTCTAAAGCACATTGCTTTGATAACACACCTTTGCTCCTACAGGAAAGTGTGAGGATCATGATCGAGTTAAGCCAGTTAAACCAGACTAGTGTTTATCAAAAGTCATTCATCTTTAAATGACCAAAGGCAATAAAATGAAGAATCAAGAGTAAGAACATAGAGATGACATATAAATGCTACTGATTTAAGCCTCATCCTAAGCAATGAGATCCATGAAATCAAGACTGTGACAAGTTACATTTTTTTTTTCATTATAAGACATTATAAGTGAATGCTTAACTACACTAATATAAATGTTAGTTCACTTTCCATTTGAAACTATCTCCTGTGTCCCTGTGGAAAGCCTAAACTACTTTGGGAAGGGCTGACCTCTTCCATTCCCTGAAATCTCAGTACTTTTTTCCTGCCCAGATGCTTGTATAACTTGGTGTCAAGGATACTAAAAATAACCAGAAAGTTGAATTTAGAACATGTAGAGGAACCAGAGGTCAAAATGCCAACATCCAGTGGATCATCAAAAAAGCAAGAGAGTTCCAGAAAAACATCTATTTCTGCTTCATTGACTACGCCAAACCCTTTGACTGTGTGGATCACAACAATCTGTGGAAAATTCTTAGATGGGAATACCAGAGCGCCTGACCTGCCTCCTGAGAAATCTGTATGCAAGTCAAGAAGCAGCAGTTAGAACTGGACATGGAACAACAGACTGGTTCCAAATAGAGAAAGGAGTATGTCAAGGCTTATATTGTCACCCTGCTTATTTAACTTATATGCAGAGTACATCATGAGAAATGCTGGGCTGGATGAAGCACAAGCTGGAATCAAGATTGCTGGGAGAAATATCAATAACCTCAGGTATGCAGATGATACCACCTTTATGGCAGAAAGTGAAGAAGAACTAAAGAGCCTCTTGATGAAAGTGAAAGAGGAGAATTAAAAAGTTGCCTTAAAGCTCAACATTCAGAAAACTAAGATCATGGCATCTGTTCCCATCACTTCATGAGAAATAGATGGGGAAACAAAGGAAATAGTGAGAGACTTTTATTTTGGGGGGCTCCAAAATCACTGCAGATGGTGACTGCAGCCATGAAATTAAAAGACGCTTGCTCCTTGGAAGAAAAGCTATGACCAACCTAGACAGCATACTAAAAAGCAGAGACATTACTTTGCCCACAAAGTTCCGTCTAGTCAAAGCTATGATTTTTCTAGTAGTCATGTATGGATGTGAGAGTTGGACTGTGAAGAAAGCTGAGTGCTGAAGAATTGATGCTTTTGAACTGTGGTGTTGGAGAAGACTCTTGAGAGTCCCTGGGACTGCAAGGAGATCCAATCAGTCTATCCTAAAGGAAATCAGTCCTGGGTGTTCATTGGAAGAACTGATGTTGAAGCTGAAACTCCAGTACTTTGGCCACTTGATGCGAAGAGCTGACTCGTTTGAAAAGACCCTGATGCTGGGAATGATTGAAGGCAGGAGGAGAAGGGGATGACAGAGGATGAGATCATTGGATGGCATTACCAATTCAACGGACGTGAGTTTGAGCATGCTCTGGGAGTTGGTGATGGACAGGGAAGCCTGGCGTGCTATCGTTTATGAGGTTGCAAAGAGTCGGACATGAGAGTGAGTGAACTGACTATTCACTTTGAATTCACCCAAAATTGAATTAATGTGAAGAAATATCAAGGAAGGAAGGATTGGATACTTGGGAACTCAGCATGGCTAACTCTATGTTCTCTTACCAAGAGAGCCTACATTCCAAATAAAAATTCAAACTTCTGTGTGGTTGGTATAAGAGGAAATCTCTCCCACTGTGTTTCATAAGTGATTTATGCAGAAGCCTTAGTTTCAACCAGATTTCTGAAATTGTTTTTCTCCTCCAATAAATATCAGCTAATTGGTAAAGAACCCATATGAACAAACTAGCGACTGAATCAAATGAATAGTCATTAACATCAAAGCATAGTTTTCATTAATTTGCTACTGTTGAATGGAGCTCAGTGTTGTAAAAAGGCCTCTTGTGGTGCACAGCTTTCCTCCCTTAAGTTTCGATCTTTATGAAATGCTTCATGAACGGAAAGGTCTCTAATTACGGAAAGGGTGGGGGATTATGCAAGGCAGTGGTGGGAAAACAAAGCTGATAGATTGAGTGAGATGATAGAAATCATGGAGGACTGGCCTTGGATCACAGCTCCTTTTCCTTTTACTAAAATGATCCCATTTCATAACTCACAGGATAGGCAGAACCACCTTGAATGGCCTGTTCTGGGTTGACCAGTCCAGAAAATGGTGCTCAGGCTTCTGAATTCCACAGATCAGTAAACTTTTAAAGACAAAAACAATTTTTTTAAAGCAAGATATGGTGCGGTCTAAAAAGGGGATCACAATTTTGAGCTTTACCTAGTGAGGCTGCTGACAATACAGCCATCGAATATCCCTAAAATTTCATAAAGGAAAGAATATTTTAATCCCTTAAAGAAGAGAAAGAATTGTTTTAAAATAAGGACAATTTTTTTAACTAGAGCTATAGAGCTGTATGAAAAAATTCACTGCGTTTTTCTTATTTTCTCATTTTGCTTTAAACCACATGAATTTTATCAATCTACTAGCACTGACTTTTGGAAATGGCATGTTCAGAGTCTCAGTTCAATATTTTCCCCAGATGTTAGTAAAATATATGTAGTTTGACTTCATGAGGTTTACCAGTTCTTTTCTAAGGGAAAACAAACTAGCAAATGGTGCAAGCAAAGAAACACCAAGATGCTCACAGGTGTAGCACTGTGCTAAGCATCATTTCATACTTCTTATTTAATTGTCAACACAACCCTTAATATGAGCATAATGCCCTCATTTCACATACAAGAAAATTTCAATCTGAAAGTGTAATCTGGCCCAGTACAAATTAAGTGAGTGGTAGCATGAGAAATCCAAAGCGGTTAGACTCCCAAATTTGTACGTTTTCCATGCTAATTGCTGCAAGCATAATTGCAGAATGTAGAGAAGGGGGTGAAGGTTGCCTGTGGCTCCCAGGCTGAGCATCTCTTCTAATCAGAGCAGTATTCTCATTGAGCCACAGCTCCTCTGGGAAAGCCAAATAGGGCCACTCAGTTCCCTCTCTCTCTCTCTCTCTCTCTCTCTCTCTCTCTCTCGGCATCTTTAGCAGTTAGCTTTGCAGCCACTGAAACTTTTCGGGGTTGCCATGCTCCTGTGAACTGTCTATGCTGTAAAGTCATCTAATATTTTAATTAGAGGCACTTAATTGCAGATCTGTGCTTTGTTTTTCAGGTGTGACACTGCTCAGGGACGAGAGACCCAAAGTGATCATGGAAGATGATGAAAAAGATGGTGACAAGATATCTATTTAAAGATATTCCCCCTGAGACCACCTGTAAATAGGTTAGATCAGTTCCCTGTGGCAATCTAGCAAAAAATAGACTTGTGTTTGCTCTCATTCTGTCGTAGTCCAGGCACCTTTTCCCCAGGAGGCACACTATAGCAGATCGCCAGTCACCCCTTTGTCTCTTCTTTCTTAAATCTCGTTTCAACCCCACTGCTTGAGTTTTCATTTTTCTGATGAAAAGCGGAAAGAAAGCAGACCATCTTAGACTTGGTAGATAATAGGGAAAGCTTTAGCTCAGCCTCTGCATCAGTTCATGGAGCAAAGAACATGGATAACATGGGAGCTCTATATTTTTTTGGTTTGCGCTGCCACATGGACTTGACTTCACATCATTCAACACCAGTTCAAGTGGGGGTTCCCTCGTGCCAATTAGGGAAGAGAATGTTTCGGTTCTAACCCACTGATTGCTTTGGAGAACATAGTCTTTTATCTCTTTGATCCTCTCTCAAGAGTCCAAGTGTCTCTGGTTACATACCTAACTAAGAACCTTGTAACTGATACCCCTTAGGGTGTAAGTAATATGTGAGCTGGGAGAGTCAACCTAGGCAATCATGCCTTAGATGAAAACACCACACATAGAGAGTGTTCGTCTGGCTGGAGGCTTAGCAATATTCCCTAGTTATTTTTTAAAAAGTTAACCATGTTGACCTAAAATTTTGTGTGTTGTGTCACAAATGAACCTTTACTAATGATAGGTAGAATACCAATATTCGTGATGAATTTACTTTTTGAAAGGTTAAATAAGATCAATGGGAGGCCATTCCCATTCTGGCAGTCTCACTTGTTTAGACCCCAGTAAGCCTTCATGGGTGAGAGGGGAAGGTATGGTCTTGGCTAGTAAGCAGGAGTCTATGCATAACCCTGGTGGCAGCCTACAGTCTGTGGATGTGGCGGAAAGGTTTTCTGTCTAAGAGTCTCATCCTCTGGGTGATGGACATGGGGAAAGATGAAAGCTACTATTCAAAGGTGTTTGGGTGGATTCTCAAAGAGATGCTGGCTGAAAGCAATCATTTGGAAGCTTTGTTTACACTCTGACTCTATCAGTTTGTTAATCCTTTCTGTCTTTCTGTCCTTCTCACAAACATGGAAAAGATGCAGGACCCTGCTAGTAATAAAGATGCTTCTGGTAACAGGATGCATCTCTGTGCACATTTCTCCTAAAATATCCTATTTTTTTCCACAGGAAGAAGAGGTGACAAGAGAGACTTGAGAATTGTCGTGTTTGTTTTTAACTCACAGAGATTTTAAAATGTTTCAACCAACCATTAATATTTAATAATCCAATCAGGAGAATTTACATAAAATCCTAGATTTCCAGATTCTCTTGTAAAAACACCTCAAGAGCTGGCCACCTGAGCCTGATTTAGAAGCAAAGTGACTGTCAGTGGGTGCTAAGCACCAGTCCTTTTAGGAGAAAATACATTCTCCAGCTCACCATCTGCCCCACCAGGTGCATTTCTCCCTCTGACTTCACCCTCCAGCCTTCACCTTTGAGTCTGGAACCCCTGGTGATGATCCATACTTTGTGTCCCTAAGGATCTCTCCCTCTTTGATCCCAGCACTCATTCCACATTCACAGCTTTGGGAGGAGGGGAATAAAATTGTGGCCAGGATGCCAGTTGAAGCATAAGTCATGAAACAAGCCACCATAACACCTCTCAAAAGCAACATGCAATTGCAGGTATTAGATAAATAGGGTTACATCAGCACCAAGGGGTTCTTAGAAAGGAAACACAGATGAACTATCATCCTATCAGCTTCTCTGTACACGCCTGGCATACCTGAGGCCATGCCCACAGGGTGTGCTCAATAAACTCGCAGGTGCTCAGAAAAGCCCTCCTCGTTTCTGACTTTCTGGAATGGGGTGGAAAGTAGACTGGCAGTTGTAGAGACAAAGGCCTTGAGTTCTTGCCCTGAATATGCAATACTGAGCAAGACCTTAGTATTCTCTGAGTTTGTTTCTTTATCTTGAAAATGAAGGCAATAATCCCCACTTTACCTGCACAGTCTGAGAATTACATAAGGTATTAATAACATATGGCAAAGGGTATAGTAAGCTCTATCCATCTGTAACAGGATACTTTTAAGATGTATTCAGAATATGGACTGTGCCTTTTCTATTGCCAAATCCCCATTTCCTGGTTACTAAGTCAATAGTAATTATGTGGACTTTAATCACAGCCTCTGAAGCACTTCAAGAGGGAGATCCTGTCCCCTTAACTGAAAGACGAGTCCTCCTCTTTTCAGGAAGGTGGTCTTTGTAATACTCCCAGCCTCAAAGAAGCACCCACAGAAATGGGGAGGGCCAATGCCAGTCAGAACACCTCAGCAACCTTGGATGCCACTGGGCAATCTGGACTGAAGCCAAGTTTCCCTCACTTCCTTTGATGCATGTGGTCCTTTTCTGAGCAGATAAATTAGAAGTGTAATGATTACAGTTACATTTGGATTACAGTAGTTTTCAATACATGTTAAATAACTTCCCTCGAGCTAAATAATTGTCATATTAGGAAAATAGGAGCATTACATGGTAGCCTATTCAGAAAGAAGGCCCAAATTAAAGGCAGTCCCAACAGAACTGGTAAATCACTTGGCCTCTTGTTCACTCTGAAGACATCTATCCCAAGCCCAGGCTGCCTGGGAGGAGGAGGGACTAGACAGGAAACTCTCAGCTGTCTTTCACAAAACCCACACAGCACTGGTGTCTTCATGCAAATCCAGATCCTCTTTAAAAGCTGCTTTCTGAGTTCACACAGTTCAGTTCAGTCGCTCAGTCGTGTCCGACTCTTTGCGACCCTATGGATTGCAGCATGCCAGGCTACCCTGTCAATCACCAACACCCGAGCTTGCTCTAACACATGTCCATCGAGTCTGTGATGAGTTCACATAGCCAGCTTCTTCTAATGCTTAGTTATCACCTGGAAAGGCAGAGGCGGATGCTGACAAGATGTGGATAGGACCATAAAGGACTCAAGCAGAGTTTCCTTTTAAACGCCGTTAAATGAATTTTCCCTCCCTAGTCTGTGTTGTCCATACTGTTTTCTTAAAACAAGGACAGACTGAGATGGCCTGTGGCCGGGAGAGTAGGTTGATGGAGCACTTACTTTCCCTAGCTACAGGATGGACGTGTAGACGCTCTGTTGTCTAGTGTGAATGAAGCTCCCTTGAAACTTGTAGTTTCTAAGTGTGAGTTACTCAGCAAACTCCCCAACGCAGTGAATGAATGCACAGGGAACAGATGGACTAAAAATCTCCTCCTCCTGAACACAGGCTTGCCTTTGAATTGGTTTGAAAGTATCACCTCTATAGCAGTTCAGAACATGGTAAGGACCATAATCCCTGACCCAGAAACTCAAGGCAGGAGACTCTCCACAGATGTCTGTATTCATAGAGGAAATAATGTAGTATTTGAAATGAGTTCCGCCATTGAAAAAAAAAATCTCCTCCTCCTGAACACAGGCTTGCCTTTGAATTGGTTTGAAAGTATCACCTCTATAGCAGTTCAGAACATGGTAAGGACCAGAATCCCTGACCCAAAAACTCAAGGCAGGAGACTCTCCACAGATGTCTGTATTCATAGAGGAAATAATGTAGTATTTGAAATGAGTTCCGCCATTGAAAAATCCAAGCTATCAACTTGCCTTTCTCAATAAGAGAAGGATAGGTATTTCCTAACTTGCAGTAGCAGCTCCTTCCTCCAAGATAAAATTCCTCATCTTTCAGGAGACTTGTTGAGAAGAAGCATAAAGTGGAAGATAACTGGGCTCAACCAAACCAACATCACTCTTCCAATCTGGTGCCAAATGTGAGCTTTGAGAGTTGAATGAAAAACAGTGAACCACAAATCTTCATGTCCTTGCAATTAAGTGTTAGAACTTCAGAAAAACAGTATTTTCCCACCAAATCATATATAAACTATATGTAAAATGTATTATTTAGTCACTACTTAAATAATGTCCTTCATGAAAAGAAGAGTGTTCTCTGTGCCCTTGTATGTGTTCAATCATTTCCCTCTATCATCCCATTTGATCCTCAGAAGCAATTATAAGAAAACTAAACAACCAAGGAAATTGACATAGAGGAGGAGCCAGGATGGGAATTCGGGCCTCTGTACTCATGTGTGCTGTGGTCCTGGCAGTTGGGTATGGAAGAATCACTGCCGCGTACAGCCTTCTGCAGCTCCTACCTGCCAGGCACCCAGGGTAGCTCCTATGGGCTTGTCATGGGTTCTGGGATCACCTTAGAAGGAAAGTGTCTGAAAGGCTCTCTGGTGTAAGTAGAGTCAAGATTGTGCCCCTCCTGAGGTTCTATAACCAGAGTTTTTATACCAAACTGATCCTCAATCATCAGCCTGGGGCTGCTGAACAGCAGTAATGATGTACACAAAGTCAGATTAGGAGACAGTAGTTGGAATGTGAAACCAGGGGATGAGGTGGGAGGATGTGGAGTGGGGGAGAGGCTGAGCCCAGTGGTAGATGTAGGTTGTAGAATCTTAAATATCTGAGTCCTCTCTTCTGCAATTTCTCTAACATCTTACCAGAAAGGCTTCCTTCTGGCAGCCTGACATTCCCTTCCCCCTGAACATTCTGCGGCTCCCAGCTACCCCCAGCACTCAAGTGGATACATGCCAGTGAGAGTCCTGAAAGTTAAACTGATTGCTGGAATTAAAAGAAGAACATTAATAGCGCAAGAATGCCTATTCAGGAAGTTCAGAAAGGAAGACGTCCCTCAGTTCTCATGCTGACAAGGCTGCCCTTCAATGCTGAGTGACTGGCACAATCTTCCTCCCCTGGTCAGCACTATTATAGTTTCTTGATGCCAGAGTTTCACATGTGCCAGGAAACACACATCTTTCCTTGATCCGTTTCCTCCATCCTCTCCCCAGTCACACGTTGCTCTCCCTCCCTATCCCACTGCATGAGCATGCGGCTCTGTGCTCTGTCTGACAGACAGTAGTTGGAACAAGAATGAATCTCACATTCACTGAAACAAACCATCACTCATAGGAAAGGCTTGAGACATACCAGCCAACACCCATTGCTCTAAGTCTGCTCAGAAAGAAAACAAGTACCATGGCCTATCCTGCTCTCCCTAAGCCCCTTAATCCCATAGAAAGTGGCATGCTTCCCAACTGACAAAGAATTAATCTCAAAAATATACAAGCAACTCCTGCAGCTCAATTCCAGAAAAATAAGCGACCCAGTAAAAAAAATAGGCCAAAGAACTAAACAGACATTTCTCCAAAGAAAACATCCAGATGGCTAACAAACACATGAAAAGATGCTCAACATCGCTCATTATTAGAGAAATGCAAATCAAAACCACAATGAGGTACCACCTCACGCCGGTCAGAATGGCTGGTATCAAAAAATCTACAAACAATAAATGCTGGAGAGGGTGCAGAGAAAAAGGAACCCTCTTACAGTGTTGGTGGAAATGCAAACTAGTTCAACCACTATGGAGAACAGTGTGGAGATTCCTTAAAAAACTGGAAATAGAACTGCCATATGACCCAGCAATCCCACTGCTGGGCATACACACCGAGGAAACCAGAACTGAAAGAGACACATGTACCTCAGTGTTCATCCCAGCACTGTTTACAATAGCTAAGACATGGAAGTAACCTAGATGTCCATCAGCAGACAAATGGATAAGAAAGCTGTGGTACATATACACAATGGAGTATTACTGAGCTGTTAAAAAGAATGCATTTGAATCAGTTCTAATGAGGTGGATGAAACTGGAGCCTGTTATACAGAGTGAAGTAAGTCAGAAAGAAAAACACTAA
>SJYX01024870.1:83725-96153 GCA_006410675.1 Oreotragus oreotragus
GGTGGGATGATTTGAGAGAATAGCATTGAAACATGTATATTATCATATGTGAAATAGATCGCCAGTCCAGGCTTGACACATGAGACAGGGTGCTCAGAGCTGGTGCACTGGGATGACCCTGAGGGATGGGATGGGGAGGAAGGTGGGAGGGGGATTCAGGATGGGGAAAACACGTACACCCATGGCTGATTCATGTCAATGTATGGCAAAAAGCACCAGAACACTGTAAAGTAATTAGCCTCCAACTAAAATAAATAAAAATAAATAAAAATTTTTTTAAAAAGAAAAGTGTCATGCTTCCATTAGCCAGTGTTTGGGGGATGATTATTTTTTCTTTTTAAAATTTTGTATATTTAGTTTCTTGGTTGTGCTGGATCTTTGTTGCTTTGCGTGGGCTTTCTCCAGCTGAAGCAAGTGGGGGCTACGCCTCGCTGTGGGGTACCGGCTTCTTGTTGCCGTGGCTTCTCTGTTTGCAGGAACAAGACTTTAGAGTGTGCGGGCTTCAGTAGTTGCAGCACCTGGCTCAGCAATTGTGGCCACGGGCTGTGTTGCTCCACACCATGTGGAATCTTTCCAGACCAGGGATCGAACCTGTGTAACCTGCACTGTAAGGCAGATTTTTATCCATTGTACCAACTGGGGGGATGCTTTTGTTGAAGGGAAATCACATGGAGAAGGCCAGTATACAGAACACGTAGAACGTGAGGCACTACGTGGGAGTAGCGTGTTAGAGGGAGGCCCCATGTTTCTTCCTCCTTCCTTCCTCTTCCCCACCACTTCCCTGGGTGGTCGTTAAGGAACTCATAAGAACTTGCCAAGCAGGGTCAGAAGCCCTGTAACTAGATAATTAGGGAGGCCAAGCGTTCCTTCAGCTTCCTCCAATGTGAAAGCCCTCCATTCACACTCAGCCCCAGGCCTCCCTCATGGAGTGGGATGAGGGTTTTCATTGTGCTGGTAATGTATGGGTTTTAATATACAAGTTTGCAAGCTCCGTCTTTGATATACCCCATGCATTTCTGAATAGGAACAATGTCCCTGGCGACTCCTCAGTCTGAGCAGCGGCCAAATCTGCAGTCGCTCTCCTATAGAGCAAAGCAAAAAGCCAGCAATAAAAAAACTAAATAGCAAATCAACAGGGTGTCGTTCTCGAACAAATGCACATTCATAATTTGTAACTGTGTAGTTATAAATCCCCTCCTAGAGCTTTGCTCTAACGACCCAAAGCAGAGAGGAAGTTTTTATTTTTTTTCCCTCCATTTGGGTATTTGGTGACAGAGCAATGTTCATTTGCCAACAGTACAAATAGTTATCCTTTTTACTACTTTAAAGCATTGTTTCAGATGTAGTGGAATTACAGAGAATCGATGCTTAACTTTACCAAACCCTGCCTCTCCAGGAAAAAAAAAAAAAATCTATCAGGCACAGGTACTAATTTTAGAGAGAAAAGAGTATTCTTGGTCTATCCCAAGAGGTTTAAAGAATCCTACAAGAATGCTTGTATGTGCATATGAGTGTATGCATATAAATCTTAACCCAAAATATTTAACCAAAAAGTCAAGCACACAGTAGCTTAAAAAAAAAAAAATCTATCAGGCACAGGTACTAATTTTAGAGAGAAAAGAGTATTCTTGGTCTATCCCAAGAGGTTTAAAGAATCCTACAAGAATGCTTGTATGTGCATATGAGTGTATGCATATAAATCTTAACCCAAAATATTTAACCAAAAAGTCAAGCACACAGTAGCTTGTAATGAGCCACTCTGGGGACCAGTGGGCTCACCTGGGAAAGGGGAACTAGCAGGGACAGGCAGGTCCGTCTATACCTGTTGTTTCCTGTACCTTGGTTTGGCCAGGCTTGATCACAGAGCTCTGTTTTCCCTCCACATCAGGTTTTTGGCTGCCACAAAAATGGTCATGGAGTAAGAATTTATACAGCATAATGCGGTGGGAGGGCAGGAGAAAAAAAGGTGCAATATAGAGGCTTTTCTCTAGCTTATTCTCATCCACAGCGTCCTGGCCTCTCTAGCTGCTCCCATCCATTCCCAACCTCCAAATACATAGACACAGATCTATGCACCAACCCAGTACCTATCACCTGTCTCTTGAGGGGTTCTCGCCATGTTTGCACTGCTTTCTCAGATTCTTNAGGCTTTTCTCTAGCTTATTCTCATCCACAGCATCCTGGCCTCTCTAGCTGCTCCCATCCATTCCCAACCTCCAAATACATAGACACAGATCTATGCACCAACCCGGTACCTATCACCTGTCTCTTGAGGGGTTCTCGCCATGTTTGCACTGCTTTCTCAGATTCTTCTACCTTTTTCTTCATTCTGTGTCCTCTTTAGCATCAGGTTTAGAGGAAGAGGCCAGTGTCCCTGCTGAATCATCATTTTACTGCTTTTTGCTTTTCCAAATGTAACTGGTTTAGTGAACCACCTGAACCTAAGGGCTACAGAGAGAAATGACTTATAATTTCTCCTGCCTCTGCTATCCGACGCGCTCTGCCTTATCTATGTCCCACTTCTCTGTGTCAAAAAGGACTGGACTGCTTCCATTTCCTGGCATGATAATATATTATAGTTATGCAAAATGTTACCTATTGGGGGAAACTGGGTAAAGGGTATGTGAGATCTCTCCCATATCACTTCTTACAACTTCACGTGAATTCACAGGGATCTCAAAATAAAAGTTTAATAAGACTGAAGATCATCAGGGTCAATATTTTCCCTTTATCTGTTTTTACTGAGTGTATAATATATCTAACTTCCATGGGGTCGCTACTAGTCAGACACGACTGAGCGACTTCACTTTCACTTTTCTCTTTCATGCATTGGAGAAGGAAATGGCAACCCACTCCAGCGTCCTTGCCTGGAGAATCCCAGGGATGGCGGAGCCTGGTGGACTGCCGTCTATGGGGTCGCACAGAGTCGGACACGACTGAAGTGACTTAGCAGCAGCAGCATTGCAGGTCAAAATTTTTCTTATAGAAGCAACCTCTGATTTATGTGAGAGAGAAAAAGAGAAATCCTGAAAAGTGAGGGGGAAAAACAAATTATGTTTATTCCCACTTCATTAATTTGATGGTAGTACCCACATGGTGAATGTTTCACATGGCTTTCACAAAGTTAAAAATAAGACTCCTTGTATTATATTTTATATTATGCTTTTAGAATCAGTAATTGAGAAACAAATAGAAAGCAGCCCCTGATATTGGTGCTGAGATGCCCGGCAGTTACCTGTGGGTGTGCCCTTCACCACGATGAGGGATAAGCCTAACTTGTCCAGCTACAAGTGTGTTTCTGTTGGTCTTTCTCTGGCAGGCATTGATGAGCTATATTATGAGCATTCAGTTATTCTATCACACATGTCTTTCACTTCTCCTCATAAATAGCTGCACATATTCCATTCAATGAATGCATCGTGATTCATTTGACCCTAATAACGAACCTTAGCTATTTTTAAGTTTCTCCATAATATACACAATACTGTGATGTGCACTTTGTTATAAAAATATGTCTGGTCATTTTCTCAGGTAAGAGGCATAGAAGTAGAATTTCTGAGACAAATAGCATGCATGTGTTTTAAGGTCCTTGATGCATTTTATCTGTCTCTTCATTTTATGGAGAAGGAAGCTGAGGGACAGAGACAGAAAGTGACTTGTCCAAATGCAAACAGATTGAAGACCTATGTTTCTTGTAAGTGAAGGCTGTAAAAACATTTTTTTGAGATTACTACTAGAGATGTGTATATAACCAATTGTTTCCCACGTGGTGAAGTGGTAAAGAAGCCCCTGGCCCATGCAGGAGGCTCAGGAGACAGGGGTTGAATCCCTGGGTTGGGAAGATCCCCTAGAGAAGGAAATGACAACCACTCCAGTATTCTTGCCTCAAAAATTCCATGGACAGAAGAGCCTGGTAGGCTGTAGTCCATGGGGTCACAAAGAGTCAGACACAACTGAGCACAACTCAGCACACACACTGAGCACATATAGTCAATCAAGTCAACATTTCAGGTCCTGCCCATTTTGCCTGGCTCATAACCACTGAAATTGTAGAGGCCATCACAGGGGTAAAGTCCTCCGTCGGGCTGTTGTTCTCTGGAATGGTCTTGTACTCAGGCTCTCAGGCCACGGTGGACAAGAATTTTCGGCACTAATCCTACGGCCAGTGGCCCAGGACAGCCTGGAGCTGCCACCTGTCCTCTGGGAAAGGAAATAAGCCAGCACTTCTCTGTTGGGTGAAGATATCCTAAGGCACATGGGGCCACCAACCTGTGTCTCCCATTTGCTAATAAGGGTCATCCTAGGCCAACCAAATAGAGACGTGCGGCATTGCTTTTATCTGATTCTGATTTTTTACAGTCTTATTTTGGCAATTATTTCACAATCCTTGTCAATTTTCTAGTCTGGTGCTTGGTAATTTATATTAATTCAGGTGTATGTGGACCAGCCATTGTTTTCTGAGCTCTGGAGTTTCAGAGATAGAATCAGACACAGTTTCAGGCTTCCCTGACCTTACACCATCTGGGAGGGAACCACCCCCAAGCACCATACATAATACTGTATGATAATATTGCATAATATTGACCTACTAAGTTCAGTGCTAAATAAATGTCAGTCCCAGAGCCCAGAAGAGTTGGGGGCAGAGAGTGCTAAGTGCTGCCAGGAGCATCTTAGATTTCACAGAGAAGGTAAAATTTGGAAAAGAATTTTCCATGCTCTGAAAAAGAATGAAAAATAGAGAGTATTTCAATTTAACATTTGAAATACTAGGTGTCAGTATTGATTTATTTAATTTGCTTATTTGGCTGTGCCAGGTCTTAGCTGCAACGTCGTGAAATCTCCAGTCTTCACTGTAGCACGTGAACTCTTAGTTGCAGCATGGGATACCTAGCTCCCTGGCCAGAGAGCAAACCCTGGCCCCTGCACCGGGAGTGTGGAGTTCCTTGAGTTCAGTGGGTTTTATTTGTTCATTTAATACTTAGGTATCCAGATCTAAGGACACCTAAATGAAAACAAAGAGGGATGGAAGTAAAAGACTATTCCATCTCCTATGGGGATAAATCTTTCCCATCTAGAGCCTGTGGTTTGTGCCTGTGATCAGGTGGACTTAGCTCAGTGTCAGGCACCACATCACTGCCTTGCCATTTGACCTTAGACTTGAGTCTTTACTTCCTTGGGCATCTTGCTTCTTCACCGAGGAAAAAAAAAAAAAAGATAAATGCAGACTTTGTTAGGCTTTGGTGAGGATTAAATGTAAAAAACGTATGTGGGGACTTCCCTGGTGGTCCAATGGCTGACTGTGATGGCTAAAACTCCACACTCCCCATGCAGAGGGCCCAGGTTTGACCTCTGATCAGGGAACTAGATATCCCATGCAATAACTAAGTTCGTGTGCTGCAAGGAACATTGAAGTTTCCACAATGCTGCAACTAAGACCTGGCACAGCCAAATAAGTAAATAAATAAAAACATATGTGAAGGAAAGACAAAAGTGAATTTTCTGTCTTCATTGCACTGTACAAGTAAGTCTCCAGGGGGCCTTTCTTAGAAATATGACACAGTGACAGGTCTTGTCTGGGGTTACCTTGGGTTCAATGGATTCTATTTGTTCAGTCTCAAAAGATTTGCTCTGGCAGGAATGACAAATTTCAGAAAAACTCAACTCCTGATACAGCACAAGGCTGCTCAGAGTAGGCACTTGGTGAGGATCCAACCAGTGAGAGAAAGGAGTATGATAAGTTTTGCAGTTTTGAAGATTTTCCCTGTTGCAGGATACTTTTTAAACTGAACAATAGTAGTAAATTTAATCTCATAGATGCTGGCAGAATTTGAATCTAAAGCACTCAGTAGGTGACATCCCTGTTTCCATCGGAGAAGGACTGCTCACAGCAAGAGTACTGAAGAAAGACAGGGCTGCCACCCAGATGAATCCCACCCAGACTGTTGACAGGAGGCCAGCTCTGTGTTATGCTCAGCCAGTAAGGAGAAAAGGATTTGGCAAGTGAAGGTTGCTTGGGCTTGGATCTCAGGAGATCCAGGATCCACCAGTTGCTGGGTTGTGTTCGACTCTTTGCGATCCCATGGACTATAGCCCACCAGGCTCCTCTGTCCATGGGATTCTTTAGGCAAGAATACCAGAGTGGGTTGCCATTACCTGATCCAAGGGATCTTCCTAACCCAGGGATTGAACCTGTGTCTCCCGAGTCTTCTGCACTGCAGGTGGATTACCACTGAGCCATGGGGCTTCCCTGATGATACATGAGACCTGTTTCTCTGATTGAGTCACCCTTGAGAAACAACATATTTTAAACTGTCCTCAGGACTTCCTGCATAGAGAGCATGCAAACATAACTTGAGAGTACAAATGCACTTCTGGGGAGGGTGTGTGGTACAATGAGGAGCTTTGGAACCAGACTTGCGGGGTATCACTAACCACTCAGTCGTTTACTAGCTTTGCCTATGTGGCAAGTTTCTCTAACTCTCTTAGCTTCAGCGTCTATTTATAAAAACAGTTGAGCTATACCACCTTTCCAGGTTGATGTGACAAGTAATTCAGATAATGCATTTAAAGCCTCTGGTTTCCCTAGACATTTACTCAATCTTAGTTCACCTCTCTTTCCCATCACTTTCCTCTTGGTATCCGAGACCTTGTTTACATCAGTTAGGTGGTTCACTAAACTCCTAAGCTGCACAAACTCACGTGTGTGTGTGCACAAGTGCACATTCAACACACACACACGCCATTCTTTCAGCTCAATCAAAACAATGCAGGATCACTGCTCCAATCCCAGCTCTGTTCCCTTCACTCTACTTCCTTCTCAACCTCTTCACCAGACAAAGAAACCCCACAAAGGATGGACAGAAAAAGAAAATGACACTGCAGAGGGTGGGAGGAAGCAACATTAATAGAGGAGACCCCCCAAATCTCCTGGCACGTCAGAAAATCTAACTAGACCAGAAAATAGAGAATAAGGGAGAAAAGGAGAAATAGGGAGAATGAGATGAGAAAAGAACATGTAGGCAGACCACGGAGGGGCTTGCAGACCATGCGCAGGACCTAGACCTTCACCATCCCCTCGACCGTCAGCCAGGGAACGGCGCTACAGGACAAGGCGACACCGTGTGGTTTGTGTTTCACTGCTGCTGGGGGTGGACAGGGAGTCAGTGCCTAAGGGGGGCAGTTAAGGACATCAGGACCCACAACACGCAAGCTAAGCTCACTGGAACCTGTAGGGCCCTAGGACGGAAAGGAAGCCTGAGGACCAATGGGCGGGTTCCTCTAGCTCCTCCCAGAAACACCGTCCAATCACTGGCTGGAAATCACCTCCTAGGGGCTTCCCTGGTGGCTCAGTGGTAAAGAACCTGCCTGCCAACACAGGAGACATGGGTTTGATTCCAGGGCTAGGAGGATCCCACGTGCCGTGGAGCAAATAATTGTGTGCCACACCTACTGAGCTTCTGCTCTAGAGCCTGGGAGCCACAACTACTGAGCCACGTGCCACAACTTCTGAAGCCCGTGCGCCCTAGAGCCTGTGTTCCACAGCAAGAGAAGCTACTACCTTGAGAAAACCTCACACCACAAGTAGAGTAGTCCCTGCTCATCACAATTAGAGAAAAGTCCCTGCAGCCACAAAGACCCACACAGCCAAAAATAAGTGAATAAATATTTTTAATAAAGAAATCACCTCCTAGTACAACCAAGCACATTTTGGGGGAGATGGGGAGAGGGAATTACATTTTTCAATAAGCAGGCAGAATATTTCCAGGGGTACGTTTTTCACAATACTCCAGGCATCGGTCAACCTCCAACAAGTTGACCTCTTGCCACGAGGCTGATCTAACCCACGTTCTGGCTGAGGGAGAGGGTAGGTGGGGTGGGGAGCGGGTGGGGGTAGAAGGACCTTACTTTCCCTGAGTGACAATTTTTCATTGTTTATTTCACCAGAGTTCCAACCTTCCTCTGGATTGAATAAAGCAGTGTTACCCAGAAAGGACTCGCCCCGGTGGAGGAGGAAATGTTGATGAAAAGGGTGTATCAACCCAAAGATTGATTGCCTTGCAGTGAACACACCCGTGCAGATGTTTCAACACCTACCCAGATGTTCCCATTCAGTATGTGGGCCCAGGAAACACAGACGGGTTGCTGGAGGAGGAACACTGGTAGTTTGTTTTCCTAAGACAGCTGCCTGGGAAAGCTCCTCCATCCTGAGTCTTTTCTCCCACTTGATTATATTCATCTCCTGGTGGCACCAGTTGAATTACAATAAACAGCCACTTTTAGGCTGTTATGGATGGCCTCATTTTTAGACACCAGTTCCGATGCTTGACTTATGTGTCAACTTGGATAGGCTAATATGTTCAGTTTTTTGGTCAAACACCAGTCTAGATGCACTAGGAGGTAATTTTTAGATGCCACTCACATTTAAATGTGCAGACTTTGAGTAAAGCATTTGGGTGGGCCTCATCTAATCAGTGGATGGCACTGTAAAGAAAGACAGAAGCTCCCCAAAGAAGAAATTTGGCTTCAAGACTGCAAAATAGAAACCCTGTCTGAATTCACAGGCTTCCAGCCTGCCCTGCAGATTTCAAATTTGCAAAACCCCACAGTTGCATGAGCTAATTCCTCGAAACATCTCTCTATGTGTTTCTGTGTTATTGGTTCCATTTCTCTGAATAATTCTGATGAATGCACCCATACACACAGAGTTCTTCATTTCCACAGAATGTGTCTGGTCTATTTTAGATTTAATAATCAATACAGCTAAAATCAGAGCCACCCTGGCGGCTGAACTGGTCAAGAGTCTGCTTGCAATGCAAGAGACCTGAGTTTGAGCCCTGGGTCCAGAAGATGCCCTGGAGAAGGGAATGGCAATCCACTCCAGTATTCCTGCCCAGAGAATTATATGGACAGAGGGCAGGCTACAATTCAGAGTGTCGCAAACAGTCAGGCACAACTGAGTGCCCAGTACAACAATAACAGCTAAAATCAATAATGAAGAACTATAAACCTAAGGGGCAACTTGAGGATTAACTGGCAGATGTCCCAAAAGAGAGTTAGTAGAGCCCTGAGGTCTCATCAGTTAGGGGACAGGAGGACAACTGACTTATGTGGGTGGACAAAGGGATTCATCTTGATACAGAGGTGAGATCAGAAGATGGCTCAGTTATTTTAAGGAAGAGTATCAGGTTCTGAGCTTGGAATTTTCATTTTTAAAGGAAAGCCATTCCACACTTCGATTTGTTCCAATGAAAGGATAAGAATGTTTGACATTCTGCTGATGTCCATTTTCTTCTGTTCCTTAAATTAAGGTGAACGATTCTATCTCAAAGGACACATAAATATGAAATAAATATGATGTCTAATTTGTTACCTCTCCCATGGATAGAGACTGAGCTCCCCTTGACTTGTCCTAATGACTGCTCTCCGATTACCTGGATCACATCTGAACCAGTAGTGATGCTGGGCAGGGAGCTCTGCTCCTGGTTATGGTTTTGGGAAGCTGCTGGCATTTACTGGACAGAGTGGACAGCGGTAGTCACTCTTCTGTGTGAGAGGACTATGGTGGGATGACGAGGATGTCTAACTCACAAAACACACTCACACACGGCACCTGTTAAAATATTCATAATTACTCCATAGGCAGAGAGTAGCTGTTGTGATTCCCATTAAACAGATAAAGGGACTGAGGGAAGGGAATCAAGCGACTTGGCCAAATCCACACAGGTAGTAAGCACTTGTCCTAGAACTGGAATCTTGTCCTTCACCATTGCTATTTCCCTTCCCACCCTTCTGGAATCCCATGGTACATATGTCTCTCCTTTTCAAATTACAGGCGGGGACTTCCCTGGTGGTCCAGTGGTTAAGAATTCTCCTTCCAATGCAGGGGACGTGGGTTTGATCTCTGGTTGGAAAACTAAGACCTCACATGCTGCAGGGAAACTGAGTTTGCACCACAACTAGAAGCCCGCACACCACAGCTACTGAGCCCGTGAGCTCTAGGGCCCATGTTCTGCGACCAGAGAAAGACCAAGCGCCGCAATGAAGACCCAGTGCAGCCGGAAATACAAAAAAATTAACAACTGCTAAAACACTGGCCACTAAAATGCTTTTATCAAACTTGGAAATGTTTCAGATGTAAAAGAATTAATAAAATCTCCATCCACCCCACCCTACCTCCAACCCCCTGGAAATTGATCAAGACTTTCAAAAAGCATTTACACTACAAGTCTTTATTGAACAACTACTGTGAGGAAGGTGATATGGGGTTTGATGCTGAATAAGTCTCAGCCCCTACCTTCTAAGAGCTTAATCTTACAGGAGAGCTGAGACATGTGTACAGATCATAAGAATCACAGATATTCTGTCTGAAATGTTAGAGGTCAGTTCATGTGGTCCCCTCTCTAGTCAGAAAAAGGCCTCAAGACCTAGGCAACCTTTCACAGTGATTTAGTGAAAGAGACTCTAGGCGCCTATCACAGACTAGCAATGTTAGATTGCTGCTGTTCTCTAACACAGGCAGGGTGCCCAAAAGTCACAGTTTCCAAACTGTGGAGGGCCTTGGGATAGATTCCAAAGGGAAATCCAGCAATGCTTGATATCTGTCAGTGTCTGCGTGAAACATGAATTCCAGTAGTTCACAATTTCAATAGTGCACTGAATTTCTTTTAATGATGGCATATCTTTGGGAAGCTGGGTGTTACTGTCCTAAGGAGCCAGTATCATAAAAGATCAATATGGAACAGGAAATGAGGGCCGTGGCGTCCACAGTGATCTCAAGGTTTGAGAAGTTGTGCAGGGCAGGGGTAGGCATAAATCCCACTTGTAAGTAATGGTGCTTATTTAAGAATAAAATAAAAATATGATAGTTTTCTTCAATTATTAGATACATAACTGCTTAATGGCTACCAAGCTGTTAGAACATAATATTTAGTAAGGTGTTTTGATCTAACAAAAAATGGAATAAGAATTTCTTTTCACCTAAGTTTCTGAGAAAAAGCTGCTGAGACAGTGAGAAAGTTTGGGAAATTGTGCCGATTAAAGTCTTGCTAGTCAAAGTGATACCAGCACCTTCCATATCCCCTGGGAGCTTATTAGAAATGCATACTTGATTCACTTTTGAAAAGCACTGTATTTAAGCATCATAAGGGCAGTACGGTGTAAGCAAACAGCCCAGGTCTGCTCTCCTCTCATCAGGCCACACAGTATCCATCAGTGCAGTCAGAATTCAGATCCTGATGCTTTCAAGTTATGGATCTTGGGTAACATTGTGAACTTCGAGCCACAATTTCCTTACTTGCCAAGTGAGAATGATGGCTGAGCCTGACTTTCTGAGGTGATTAAATAAAGGTAAAATGAGACAATGCTTACAAAAGAGAATGCCTGGCCCTCCTTTCTTTCTGCTTCCTGGGTCTGTGGCTCTAGAGCAGACCACTGCCTTCTTTCTCTGCACCTTTGAAAGGCCACAACTGTGGAAGGGAGAAGTGGAATTGCACAGTAGGTCACTGGATTGAGGACCACACCTGCCACAGTAGCCAAGCAAGTGTAAACACACACTCTCTATCAGGTCTCCAGCCCAGAAGGCTGCCTGAAAATATGGGTAGTTTTGCCTTAGGGATCTCGCTGTGTCTTGCAGAGGGTATACACTGCAGACAGGCCCATGGGCAGAGAGCTGTAGTGGGGTTTTTGTGTGTGTGGTAAATTAAACATAACAGAGCAATTACCGTCTTAACCACGTTTAACTGTACAGTTCATAGTATTAAATATATTCACATTGTGCAAACATCTATCCCTGGATCTCTTTTCATCTTATAAAATTGCAACTTTGTAACTAAACTCTAACTTCCCCTTCCCCTACTCTCTGGCAACAACTGCCTTCTATTTTCTGTCTCAGTGAATTCCAAGACTCTAAGTATTTCATAAAAGTGGAATCACAGCAGTTGTATTTTTGTGAGTGGCTTATTTCACTCAGCATAGTGCCTTCAAGCTTCATCCATGGTGCAGTATATATCAGAATGCTCATCCTTTATTTCAGGCTGAATTATACACATAAACTTTATTTTGGGGGGCTCTAAAATCACTGCAGATGGTGATTGCAGCTATGAAATTAAAATCCTTACTCCTTGGAAGGAAAGTTATGACCAACCTAGATAGCATATTGAAAAGCAGAGACATTGCTTTGCCCACAAAGGTCCGTCTAGCCAAGGCTATGGTTTTTCCAGTGGTCATGTATGGATGTGAGAGTTGGACTGTGAAGAAAGCTGAGCACCGAAGAATTGATGCTTTTGAACTGCGGTGTTGGAGAAGACTCTTGAGAGTCCCTTGGACTGCAAGGAGATCCAACCAGTCCATTCTAAAGGAGATCAGCCCTGGGTGTTCTTTGGAAGGAATGATGCTAAAGCTGAAACTCCAGTACTTTGGCCACCTCATGC
>SJYX01024871.1:22872-35577 GCA_006410675.1 Oreotragus oreotragus
AGCTTTCTTCACAGCCCAACTTTCACATCCGTACATGACCACAGGAAAAACCATAGCCTTGACCAGAGAGACCATAGTCGGCAAAGTAATGTCTCTGCTTTTGAATATACTATCCAGGTTGGTCATAACTTTTCTTCCAAGGAGTAAGCGTCTTCTAATTTCATGGCTGCAGTCACCATCTTCAGTGATTTTGGAGCCCCAAAATATAAAGTCTGACACTGTTTCCACTGTATCCCCATCTATTTCCCATGAAGTGATGGGACCGGATGCCATAATCTTCATTTTCTGAATGTTGAGCATTAAGCCAACTTTTTCACTCTCCTCCTTCAGTTTCATCAAGAGGCTTTTTATTTCTTCTTCACTTTCTGCCATAAGGGTGGTGTCATCTGCATATCTGAGGTTATTGATATTTCTCCCAGCAATCTTGATTCCAGCTTGTGTTTCTTCCAGTCCTGTGTTTCTCATGATGTATCAAAGTTTAAGAGAAGTAAAATATACCATAACTTCAACACATTAGAGTAAAATAGGAAAACATCTTCATGAAGAATAAGACAAGTTCTACAGAAAATGGTTGTTTAAGTTAGTCCTTAAATATGAAGATAACTTCCAGATATATATATTTGTGAGAAAACGCTTTTTAGAAAATAAGTCCAGAATATGATGCATAAGTACAAGTGTGTTAATTTATAAATGGTATGATTGTTTAGAGTGCCATGTGTAAGTAATAAAAGATGAGGGCAAGATGGAACCCTATTTTATAAAATCATTGCTTCAGAGGATAGAAATATTGACTAACATAACTGGTGATGGTAATCCAGTATGCATATTGTAGTCAAAGAGGCATGCTTGTAATTGTTTAAAGGTAATATCTCACAATATAATGAATGAAGATGGAGCTGCAGGAAGAGACAAGAAGAGTTATATGGTCCAATAGCAAGATGATGCAGTGAGAATGGAAGGAGATGGATAGATATGAAATGCAATATAGGTTAGCTATTTTAAAGCTTGACAGTTGATTAAAAATAAAAGAAGTGAGAAATGGGGATCACTTTTTTATATTATTGTTTAATGCAATTGTAGTGCAATCATGGAATCTGAAAATGCAGGGGGGATTTGTATAGATTTTAGAAAAAGATGTTAAATTTAGTTTAAAATATATTTAGCTTTAATTTCTCATAGAAGATTATAGAGGGAATGATTAAGGTTAGAGGTTAAGTGAAGTTAGAGGAAATGATGTGGAATAATATCTGAGAAATGCATCTGACATCATTCCTCTAACTCTTACTATGCTGCGTGTCTCAATGTGTTCTGATAGTGTTAAGGGTCAAGAAGAATATTTGAGGCAGCAGGCTGCCACAGTCATTGCAATTTGAATTCAGGATGTGCTTTGCTTTATTTTCCTAGTGTAAAAATCCATCCATGAAGCTGGGATGACAAGGAGAGTGGGCAAGCCAACTAATTATTTACACTGACAACAACCATGACAGTGGGAGAAATGACAGGCATGAGCTCCATTAAAGGATTTATAAAGGATAGTGCTTTCAAAGGTTAAAGCTGGAGACAGAAATGTATTCTTGGTCCTTGTATCACATTTACCACTGTCTTAGCTATAGTATCCACTGCATCTGTGTGTCAATGTCTCTATTAAAATGACTCTCAAATCTCTATTTGTAGTCCAATCTATTCAATTCCACATCTGCTTAAAAACAAAACAAACAAACAAACAAAAAAACCCACTTATATCAGTACTTGGATTGGAGACATTTCTGTTATATCATCAGAGATTCAAATCGTTAGTAGGTCTGTGAAGAGCTAAGAAGGTCTACACATTGAGGATGGGTTTATTTATTTATTTTACTTTATTTTACTTTACAATACTGTATTTGTTTTGCCATACACTGACATGACTCCGCCATGGGTATACATGTGTTCCCAATCCTGAACCCCCCTCTCACCTTCCTCCACAGGTTAGTCAGTGTTTTCTAAATGTGCAGTTTTTTGATTAACTGATCTCTGTGTAATGGAGAGCAACAAAGTGAATGAAATAGTAGCTATCTTAAGGATAGTGAAAGTGAAATCGCTCAATTGTGCCCGACTCTTTGCCACCCCATGGACTATCAGGCGCCTCAGTCCATGGAATTTTCCAGGCAAGAGTACTGGAGTGGGTTGCCATTTCAAGGATCTTATAATTAAGGAAGATTAAGCAAAATTAAATCTTGGAAACAGAAGCCTGTGCCACAAGCAAGAAAAGCACAGTTGGAGGAAAAATACTGTTGAGCTAATAATAGAATACATAAGTTCAAATGGAAAATAAGCATATTTCTCTATAGTATTGAATCTAAAGGCATCATATAGGTTGTACACACATAATAAAAGTGGCTCACTCATGTCAGACTCTTTGTGACCCCAAGGACTATACAGCCCATGGAATTGTCCAGGCCAGAATACTGGAGTGAGTAGCCTTTCCCTTCTTCAAGGGATCTTCCTAACCCATGAATCAAACTCAGGTCTCAAGCATTGCAGGCAGATTCTTTACCAGTTGAGCCACAAGGGAAGCCCAAGAATACTGGAGTGGGTAGCCTATCCCTTCTTCAGCGGATCTTCCTGACTCAGGAATCAAAGCAGGTTCCCCTGCATTACAGGTGGATTCTTTACCAGATGAGATATCAGAGAAGATATTAATATTAGAGCCATCAGTGAGAAGAGACTTTGCAGACAATAAAATTGCATAAGATGATATTCCACTCTTTGCATGATAAAGAAATCACAACAGAAGAAATAAAAAAGGATTTGTATACCATAGCCAAGGATAAGATACACTTTACAATTGCCCAAAGTATTACCTATGATCTATGAAGGAGAAAAGTACAAAAATAGTAGATTGTGATTCTCTCATTAGTATTTCTTCTTTTGCTAATTTCCATCACCACTAGTTTTTGGTACCCTGGAATATCCAACTCCATTCCCTCCTAAGTATCTTTGTTCTTGCTATTTCCATCAATCTGGTAGATTCATTTGAGACTTAATTGATGTTCATCAATTAACTCGCAGCCTGTATTGTGTCTATTAAGAGAAACTTTCTTGATGACAGTATTCTAAATAATACATAGAGTGATTTATTTTCTTAAGATAATATTTTGGTTTTGCTTTATTATTAATTGATCTTCTCTCCCTATCTCACCTCTCCTCCTCACTAACTAAAATTCAAGTCCTATCATAGCAGGAAACTTTCATGGTTTATTCATTATTGTATATCTAGCAAGTGCTCAAAGAGCAGGAACTTTATTTGCTTTGTTCAATTCATGTGTAAGAGTTTGGCATCAAGAAACACCTAAGAAATATTACTTGAATGAATGAATGAATAACTAAAAATAGGCAAAAGTATGCAAATAAGTATTTATTAATAGAATCAGTGAATCTCCTAGAATGTCTAAACATAGGAGACAGGAAGAAGGAAAACCCCAGAGAAGCTGTCAAAGAGGTAGAGGGAAAAACAAGAGATGGCAGAATTTGGAAAAATCTTTAGAAAAGAGATTTTCGTTAGCACTATAAAAACAAAAAAGATAAAGGCTCAAGATAATCTATCAGATTTGCCAATTAAAAGTCCATTTTGAGACAACAAGGTTGTTAAAATGCCAAGTGATGAAAAGTTAATACTAAAACTGCAGACATACACACCAAATAGCCCACTTTCTTTCTTGTACAATTGTCTTATCTTTTCCCATCTTTATCAGGACAGATAAGGTTCATTACCTAAATCAAAAGTGAAGTGAAGTGAAGTCGCTCAGTCGTGTCTGACTCTTTGTGACCCCATGGACTGTAGCCTACCAGGTTTCTCTGTCTATGGGATTTTCCAGGCAAGAATACTGAAGTGGGTTACCATTTCCTTCTCCAGGGGGATCTTCCCGACCCAGGGATCAAACCTAGGTCTCTCGCATTGGAGGCAGGCACTTTAACCTCTGAACCTAAATCAAACACTGAACTAAACACTGAACTAAATCAAGCAGACAGTAGTTACTTTGACCTTTTATGAGCTTGCTTTTCTCAATAAACACTTTTTTTTCCCACAATGGATTTTCAATCACTAAAGATAGTAAGATGAAAGACATACTCAAGTTGCTTCCTGTAGGAGGGCAACATTACAGTAGGAAGCCTGCATTTAATAATTACAAAACTAAGTAGTACATGTGAGAAGGGTTAAAAAGGAAAAGCCAGTCAACTGTGAGTGTTCCTTAGAGATTAGTCTCGAATAAGGTTACAGTGGAAGGCTTCCCTGAGAAAGTGATATTTCATCTAAGTTTTGAATACAAAATGGAGACTATCTATGCAAAACGAAAGGGGAAAAATATATAATTTAGAGGCTACAATCCATGCAAAACCTTAAATTGCAAAGACAATTTGGGAAATTGAAAGAAAAGTCCTGTGGCTGCAGCAAAGTGAGCAGGAAAGAAAGAAACATAGGATGCATTTTAAGATGTAGGCAAGATCCAGATTATGGAAGACCTTACATATCATGTTAGGAATTGTATTACTATTATAAAAGCAATGCATAAAAATGATATTGCTGTATTGAGTTTGCATTACAAAAATTAACTCTTCTTGTAGTGGAGAGAATGATTGGGTGTAGGATCAAGCATTGATAAAGTAAGACCTTTAAAGGAAGGATAACTATAATGTCCAGCTTTCAAGGAGAGTACAACTACTATTTATTTACAGTTGTATTCATAGTAAGTAACTGTATCAGTATTTTCATGTTCAAAAGTGTTCCAATTTGTACAATTAATCATAATAATCAAGAATAACTCTTGTTCTTGTCAAGAATTAATGATTAAAAACATCAAGTGGATAAATTGGAAAAGAATTTAAATGCTGGATGTCAGAATGTGACAGAATATTGAAATGAGAGAAAATAGTGAGTCAGGAATGATGTCTAGAATACCAACTGGCATGACTGGTTCCCCTCCCCAAGAACATGGGGGAGGGTGGAATTTCAGTGATAAGAGTGTCAGGAGTAGAGAAGAAGAAAGGGACTGAAGATAAATTCAGCTTTTGGCATATTGAGTTTTAATTGCCTATTTGTCCTATTGGAAATGTCAAAAGCAAATAAATAAATGCGATTGGAATTTAAATTATAGTTCTCAACTATATTTTTAAATAGTAATGAGAACGATTATGGATGAAGTCTCCTCAGGAGAGAGAACTGGTTAAGGCAAGAGCCAATAACTGACACTAAAGCATATAGAATGAGAAGAAGGCAAACTGTCAAAGGATACCAAAAGAAAATTAAGAAGGAGGAGAAAAAAAAATATTGCTGTAATTTTTAAGTGAAGATGAGTTCAGTGTCCTTGTACTGCACCATGTCAGCCATTCCCTCGACCAGCTATAGTCTTTAAGACTCAGTGGTCAAGAAAATGGCCAAAAAATGGAATAGAAGGACCCTGAGCTTACCTTCACTTAAAAATTACACCAATTTTAATAGCAACTATTGATGAGAAGGACCAGAAGACTAGCAGAAAATATGTTCTATACCTAAAATTATAAAAAAAAAAAAAAAAAAAAAGAAAAACACCACAATGAGACAGTTAAGAAACCCCTACTCCTGGGGTGGTTGAGGGATGAGGAGGGATAAACAGAAAAGCAATTAGAATTGCAGTTTCTCGCCAAGGAACAAGTGATCCAAGACCCACATTGAGCTCCTCTCCTGGGGATCTTGAACTAAGAAAATGACTCTCCAGAATATTTGGTTTTGAAGGCCGGTGGAACTTACTTTTAGGAAAGCCAGAGGGATGAGGAAAATAGAGACTCTGCTCCTAAAAAGCACACACAAAATCTCACACAGTTTAAGCCTCAGGGCAGCAGCAAGTTGAAAGGAGCCTGGGTCAGACCTATCTGCTCATATTGGAGAGCCTCCAAGTGAGGTAGGAGGCAACCAGAGCTCACCTTGTGGACATAAAGATTGCTGGCAGGCATTTTGGGGAGGTCATTTTACCATGTGGACACTGATGCTGAGAAGCACCATTTTATAATACTCTCTCTATTTTATTAAGTTTGGAATCCAGACCTGCTCAGCAGCCTATTAGTGTCTATACTGGGATGCCTTAGGCCAAGCTATCAACCAAGTGAAGACATAGCCTCACCACCAGAAGGTAGTCTGCTTCTCAACCTCCTGTGTCCACAACTATACCAGGATACAGGATACAGTTATGTCCACCAGAGGGCCCAGGACCCAGCTCCACACACCACTGGGCCAGCACTAGCGCTAGGACATCCATAGCCATGCAGCCAGAGACCCCAAGACTCGGATACGCCCATCAGTGGGCCAGCACTAGCTTTTCACTAGCCTTACCCACTCACCTGGGTAGGAAACGATCCCAGGACAACTTAAGGCTCAGATCCACAACAAGGGGATCAACATACCACCCACAGGATCCCCAGGGCCAGAAACCCTGGGACTTAATGCTGCATTCCAATGAGATGGTATTAGACTTGGAACCACATAGGCCTTGTGTGGAACTTACTTTTAGGAAAGCCAGAGGGATGAGGAAAATAGAGACTCTGCTCCTAAAAAGCACACACAAAATCTCACACAGTTTAAGCCTCAGGGCAGCAGCAAGTTGAAAGGAGCCTGGGTCAGACCTATCTGCTCATATTGGAGAGCCTCCAAGTGAGGTAGGAGGCAACCAGAGCTCACCTTGTGGACATAAAGATTGCTGGCAGGCATTTTGGGGAGGTCATTTTACCATGTGGACACTGATGCTGAGAAGCACCATTTTATAATACTCTCTCTATTTTATTAAGTTTGGAATCCAGACCTGCTCAGCAGCCTATTAGTGTCTATACTGGGATGCCTTAGGCCAAGCTATCAACCAAGTGAAGACATAGCCTCACCACCAGAAGGTAGTCTGCTTCTCAACCTCCTGTGTCCACAACTATACCAGGATACAGGATACAGTTATGTCCACCAGAGGGCCCAGGACCCAGCTCCACACACCACTGGGCCAGCACTAGCGCTAGGACATCCATAGCCATGCAGCCAGAGACCCCAAGACTCGGATACGCCCATCAGTGGGCCAGCACTAGCTTTTCACTAGCCTTACCCACTCACCTGGGTAGGAAACGATCCCAGGACAACTTAAGGCTCAGATCCACAACAAGGGGATCAACATACCACCCACAGGATCCCCAGGGCCAGAAACCCTGGGACTTAATGCTGCATTCCAATGAGATGGTATTAGACTTGGAACCACATAGGCCTTGCCCCACTCACCAGTACAACTACACCAGCTCTGACATAGTGTGGGCACCTCAGTCAGATGTCCCAGGATTTACCCTGCCCACCTGTGTACTGACACCAGCTATTGGACCTTCAAGGCCCTATTGCCCTAGACCCCAGCACTCAGCTCTACCCACCAGTAAACCAGCATGAGCCCTGGGACACCTTGAGCCCTGGCTTCATCCAAGAGTGGTCAAAACCAACCCCAGAAAGCCCCTGGCTCACTGACCAACAGGCTGAGACCAGCTCCAAGACAAAATGTACCCCTCAGGCAGCCATACTGGGATCCAGACACACTGCCCAGCAGACTGATACCAGATTTTATGTACCTTGGACTCCATAGCCAGCCTTTTTAGGGACAAATCCCATCCATTAGGTGGATGACATTAGATACAGGATCCAGAGTCCCTGCAACATACCCACCCCAGAAACCAGTTTAACCCACTAGTGGGCTAGCACAAATCCTGAGACCAACTGGAACTCTGCAGGTAGACAACTCATGGCACAGCTCCACCCACCAGTCATCAGCAACCTCTGCATAAGGCAAAGTTTGACAACTAACCAGAAAAGAAGGAAAACCATGTCTGCCAGATCATGGACAGCAGTCAGCCTGTTGAAACAAAAGGAATCAAACTGCCCAAATAAAGGGGCACTCAAAACATACAGCTCTGTGACCAGAGAGGAGTGTGCTGCTTGGATTCATACATATTCTTATAAATCACCACTTCTCCAAGACTGGTAAACACAACCAACCTACAAAATACATAGAAATAAAAACACTAAATTAGGCAAAATGAAGTGACAAAGGTATATGTAAACAAATAAACAAGACAAAACCACAGATGATGAACGAAGTGAAGTGGACATAAAGATGTTCAAAGAACTTAAGAGAAAATTGGATGAACAGAGTAAGAAGTTAGAAGTTTTAAACAAGCAGTTTGAAAATGTAAATAAGAACCAGTAGACATGAAGACTACAATAACTGAAATGAAAAATACACTAGAGGGAATCAACAATAGATTAGATGATACAAAGGACTAGACCAGTGACCTAAAAAACAGGGTAGTGGAAATCAGTAAAGCTAAACAGAAGAAAATAAAGAATTTTTTAAATGAGTGCAGTTTAAAAGACCACAGAGATAATATTAAGCATACTAATACTCACATTATAGCAGTCCCAGAAGAATAAGGGAGAGAGAAAGGGGCAGAAAGCACATTTGAAGTTATAATACCTGAAAATATCCCTAACTGGGAAAGGAAACAGACTTCTGGGTCCAGGAAGCACAGAGTCCTAAACAGGATCAACTCAAGGAGGACCACACAAAGACACATTATAAAATGTAAAAATTAAAGATAAAGACAGAATATCAAAAGTTGCAAAGGAAAAGCAACATCACCTGCAAAGCATTTTCCATAAGGCTATCAGCTGACTTTTCAACACAAACTGTAGTCCAGAAAAAGGTTGAGTGATATAATTAAGGTGATGAAAGGAAAACTTACAACCAAGAATAGTCTACCTGGCAAGGATTTCATTAAGATTTTATGGAAAGATCAAAAGTTTTACAAACAATCCAAAGCTAAAAGATTTCAACATCACCAAACCAGCTTTACAGGAAATGTTAAAGGAACTTCTCTAAATTAAAAAGAAAAGGCCACAATTAGAAACATGAAAATTATGAAACTGTCTCTTCTATAAAGGAAAATATACAGTTAAGGGAATTCATTAACCATGTGCAAAAAGACAAAGGTAGTAAATCATTAGTATTCACAGTAAGTACTTAAGGGGTACACAAAACAAATAGATACAAAATATGGTGTCAAAATAGCAAACATGAGGAGATGAGAGGGCAAAACTGAAAGGTTATTAAAATTTGTTTAAACTTCAGACTAGAATTGGAAAAAAAATCAATAAAATGAACAACCTGGAAGAAACGAACAAATTCCTAGAAATGTAGAGTCTCCCAAGACAGAACAGAAATTCAGAACCAGACTGCTTCAGAGGTGTATTTTACCAAATATGTAAAGAGTTAACATATATTCTTCCAAACTATTTCAAAATTTCACAGAAAAGAATGTTTTAAACTCATTGTATGAGGCCAGCTTACTTTGATACCAATGAGACAAAGATATTGTGTAAAAAATTAAAATTACAGGTCACTGATGAACATAGAGGAAACATTTTTCAATGAAAATAAAAGGAAACCAAATTTAACAATATATTAAAATGATCAAAGATCTTTATCAAGTGAGATTATCAAAGGGATGCAAGGAAGTTTCAATATAATTGATTGCAAATCAGTCATATGATATGCCATGTTACTAAACTGAAGAAAAGAAATCATACAGTCATCTCTATAGATAAAAAAAAATTTTTTTGAGAAAATTTAACATCCATTTTTCATGAAGAGGCTCAACAAAGTCAATACAGAATCAGAAAGCCTCAATACAATAAAAGCCATATATAACAAACTTATAGCTAACATTTTAACCAATGGTAAAAAGTTGAAAGCATTTCCTCTAAGATCAAGAACATCACAGGGAAGCTGACTCTCATCAAAAACGCAATAATGTGTACCAAGACTAGGTAATTTACTAAAGAATGAAAAATGGGATATGTGCTCCAGAAATCTGCACTATCTACACTGAATCATTAAGACTGTGGTAAGTCTGTACATGTCAGGCTAAATAAAATAAAATCAGTTTTCTTCTATAACATAAATTACTCTATGCATTTTTCATCTGTATGTGTCATTTTCTTTAAGAAAAAATACTGTTTGAAATTTTTGATGTGAACAATACAGTCAATCACAAAGAACACATGTCAGATATAAACAAAGAATGGTAGTTGAAAAATATAAAAGAATAAAAATAAATTAAAAGACAGACACTAAGACCAACTGGACATTTAAAGGACACATGTTTATTCATTGTTTTGCATTACTTAATAGAAATAATAAAAAATAGGGAATTCTTTACTGTATGTTATAATTGTATTAGGCAGTGGAGTAACTAACAAAAAATAATTTATATCACTAAATTTTTTAACTGGTTAAATGAAAATGCTACTCTTATTTTTTCTCAACATCATGTTATCTTGACTCATTTTGTTCAATGATTCTTAGAAAACTTGTAAAAGAACTATATTTTTCCAAATTTATGCTATCTCAATATATAAGATTGTTTCAAAAAATCACTGAAAACTATGAAATAGAATTATTTAAAAAACAAACAAACAAACAGAACTACACAAAAACCAAGTAATCATGAAAATTGAAAACCACACAACTGTCATGAATCACAATCTTCGGAATTTAGTTTTCATTTTATTTACATTATTTATTTTTTGAATACACATAGCATCACATTTAAGCATTATCTTTATATCCTCTGCTGTATATTTAGCTATCAACACCATTTAACATTGAATGATGGCAAGCCTAGCATATCACAAAGTATTAAGGTTTTTTTCCATATTTTCCTCATTTATGAGTACTAAAAAATGTTATAGATGTATTTTTTCTTAAGAAATTAACTTTCAGACAATGCTATGAATATTTTGTAAAGGCATGTTTTATTGCTTGTTATTTTCCTGGTTCAAAAGTTGGTTCAGCCTTAAATAAAACAACATTTTTTAAAAAATGATCCAATGTCTATTTCTTAAGGAAATATAAATGGGTGCAAAGAACATACTGTAATTAACCTTTTATGATTATTCTGACTATTATACAGTGAATTCTTAAATACTTCTCTAAAGCAAATGGCTGCTGTTAGAATCCTGATGAGTTAAATATCTTATATTATTATGAGCACTTATACATTTTCCGTCATGTAGAACCTCAAAGTAAAAAGTCACTGAATTACATTTATAAGGAAAAAAAGTAAAATTCAAAAGTAAACATATTGTGTATAAAAAAAGATAAATAATGAATTTCACACAGCTGCTGCTTTATGATTTTGGAAATGTTACTTCGTGCCAAGGTCATTGCATATGAAATTACTGGCATCTTTAATAAAACTGAGCACTTCTTGCACAAAAAAGAGTAGTAAATCCATCTAAGAGACTGAATGAGAAGCTAAAGTAGGGCTACAACATCTGTCAAGTAGCTTATACATATGGCCTACAGAAGATAATTTGTATTTTCAAAAGTGGTAGCTTTATCAGACTGTATATGAGCATAAAGATTTATCTTTACAATAAATCTTTAAATAGATTGCAAAGAAATTGAAAGTTAAGTTGTATGTATATCTTAAAAAAAAAAAAAAAAACCTAAAATCTGTTTAAGGAGAAAGATTCATCATTAACTGAACATAATTGTACTCACATAGTGTTGATTAACTGGTCCGTGTAACCAAAGAAGTAAATATTGTATCTGAGATTTAACTAGAAGTAGTTTTGTGCTCAGGAAAATATTTAAAGATATGTTCATCAAATATATGTATAAATGTCATGTATGTATAGCCTGCCCTCTCCCTCCCCCTCCAAAAAAAAAAGATATAACATGAATATCAAAGAGACCATAAAAGTAAAAAAATAAAATATTTTGAGAAAATAAGTCCAACTTTATACAATAAAATTGCGAAAATATTATATTAAGCACAATATTCAATTTCAATAATTAATCTAATCAAGGCAGAATGAGAGAGGGAGCTTTACAAATCAAGGAAAATAAATTAGAAGCAAGAGCTCCTAACTGAATGCAAGATCAATATATGGCACTAACTTGACATTTTAAATGTTTTCCATTAAATATATTCAAAAAACAAAAGAGAACGGAAACCCAGTCTTTGTAATACACTGTACTTAGTATTGACTGATACTCATTAGTTCAGTTCAGTTCAGTTCAGTCTTTACAAATCAAGGAAAATAAATTAGAAGCAAGAGCTCCTAACTGAATGCAAGATCAATATATGGCACTAACTTGACATTTTAAATGTTTTCCATTAAATATATTCAAAAAACAAAAGAGAACGGAAACCCAGTCTTTGTAATACACTGTACTTAGTATTGACTGACACTCATTAGTTCAGTTCAGTTCAGTTCAGTCACTCAGTCCTGTCCAATTCTTTGCGACCCCTTGATCGCACCAAGCCAGGACTCCCAGTTCATCACCAACTCCTGGAGTTCACTCAGATTCACATTCGAGTCAGTGATGCCATCCAGCCATCTCATCCTCTGTCGCCCCCTTCTCCTCCTGCCCCCAATCCCTCCCAGCATCAAAGTCTTTTCCAATGAGTCAACTCTTCGCATGATGTGGCCAAAGTACTGGATTTCAGCTTTATTATCATTCTTTCCAAAGAAATCCCAGGGCAGATCTTCTTCAGAATGGATTAGTTGGATCTCCTTGAAGTCCAAGGGACTCTCAAGAGTCTTCTCCAAAACCACAATTCAAAAGCATCAATTCTTCAGCATTCAGCTTTCTTCACAGTCCAACT
>SJYX01024871.1:45002-93486 GCA_006410675.1 Oreotragus oreotragus
GCAGCCATGAAATTAAAAGACACTTACTCCTTGGAAGAAAAGTTATGACCAACCTAGACAGCATACTCAAAAGAAGAGACATTACTTTGCCGACTAAGGTCCACATAGTCAAGGCTATGGTTTCTCCTGTGGTCATGTATGGATGTGAGAGTTGGACTGTGAAGAAGGCTGAGCACCAAAGAATTGATGCTTTTGAACTGTGGTGTTGGAGAAGACTCTTGAGAGTCCCTTGGACTGCAAGGAGATCCAACCAGTCCATTCTGAAGGAGATCTGCCCTGGGATTTCTTTGGAAGAAGTGACGCTAAAGCTGAAACTCCAATACTTTTGCCACTTCATGCTAAGAGTTGACTCATTGGAAAAGACTTTTTGCTGGGAGGGATTGGGGGCAGGATGAGAAGGGGACGACCGAGGATGAGATGGCTGGATGGCATCACTGACCTGATGGACATGAATCTGTTTGAACTCCGGGAGTTGGTGATGGACACGGAGGCCTGGCATGCTGCGATTCATGGGGTCGCAAAGAGTCAGACATGACTGAGTGACTGAACTGAACTGAATGCATATTATAATATAAATTTATAGTTTTAAAGCTTCAATGGAGAAAATTTTAGGCTCAGATTACTTAACTGGCTGGTTGTATCACACATTTGTTGAACAGTTGCCATGTCTCTACAAGCTTTTCAGAAATAGGAGAAAAAGAAACAATTTGCAATAGTTTATAAAGTTAGTGTTTTTTAAATACTAAAACTAGAAAAATACAGTATAATTAACTACAGAAAAGTATCATTCATGAAAAAATGGATGTTAAATTTATGAATGAAATTTTAACAATTTGAATCCAGTGAAATATGAAAATAATCATGAACAAGTGGGATTTATCATATGAATGCAAGTTTGAATCAATATTTTAAAACCATGAGTATAACTCAAAATGCGAACAGACTGAAGTAGACACGTAGTATCATCTCAATTCAGTTCAGTTGTCTCCAACTCTTTACAACCCCATGGACCACAGCATGCCAGGTTTCCCTATCCATCACCAACTCCTGGAGCTTACTCAAACTCATGTCCATCGAGTCAGTGATGCCATCCAATCATCTCATCCTCTATCGTTCCCTTCTCCTCCTGCCCTCAATCTTTCCCAGCATTAGGGTCTTTTCAACTCAGTCAGTTCTCTGCATCAGGTAGCTAAAATATTGGAATTTCAGCTTCTGCATCAGTCCTTCCAATGAATATTCAAGACTGATTTCCTTTAGGATTGACTGATTGGATCTCTTTGTTGTCCAAGGGACTCTCAAGAGTTTTCTCCAATACCACAGTTCAAAAGCATCAATTGTTCAACACTCAGGTTTCTTTATAGTCCAGCTCTCACATCCATACATGACTACAGGTAAAACCATAGTTTTGACTAGATGGACAGTAAAGAATCTTCCTGCAGTATGGGAGACCTGGGTTCAATCTTTTGGTTGAAAAGATTTCCTCAGGGAGGAAATGGCAACCTCCTCCAGTATTCTTGCCTGGATAATCCCATGGACAGAGGAGCCTGACAGGTTACAGTTCATGGAGTTGCAGATTGGGACATGACTGTGTGACTAAGCACACAGTTGATTTAAAATATATTTTTCAGTTATAAAATATAGTGATTCACAAATATAGATTATACTCTATAGTTATTACAAAATATTGGCTATAGTCCCTAGCTATATAATATGTCCTTTATCTTATTTATTTTACCAATAATAGCTTGTACCCCTTAATCCCCTATACCTATCATGTCCCTCCCTGCTTTCCTGTCTCCACTGGTAACCACTAGTTTGTTCTCCATGAGTCTTTCTTTTTTATTATATCCATTAACTTGCTTTATTTTTTAGATTCTTCATAATTCCATAAAGTGATTTTCATATACAACTCAAAGCCAAAAATATCCCAAATAGCCTGATTAAAAAATGGGCAGAGAATTTCAATAGGCATCTTTCCAAAGAAATCACACAGATGGCCAATAAGTACATGCAAAATGCTCAACATCACTAATCATCAGAGAGGTGCAAATCAAAACCACAGATATATCATGTTACAATTGTCTATATGGCTATCATTTAAAAAAATCACAAACAACAAATGTTGGCAAAGATGTGGAGAAAAGGGAATCCTTGTATACTGTTGGGAAAGAAAACTGGTACAACCACTGTGGAAAATAGTATGGAGGTTCCCAAAGAAAGTAAAATTAGGACTACCATGTGACTGAGAAAATCCACTCCTGGGTGTATATTTGAAGAAAATGAAAACACTATTAAAAAAAAATATATGTAAGCATTGTTTACAATAGCCAAGATATAAAAGCAACCTATGTGCCCATCAAAACTGAATGAATGAAGAAAATGTGGTAAATATATGGAATGGAATGCTATTTAGCAATGAAAAAAATAAAAATTTTCTATTTGAAACAACATAGATGGATCTGGGAAGACATTATGCTTAGAGAAATAAGTCACACAGAAAAAACACATACTGTATGTTGATACATTCTCTGATATTTTTCATCATTACTTCACAGTTTTCAACCTAGAGATCATACACAAATTCTGAGTTAAAGTCAATGTCCCAAACATATTCAATGCTCAGTGTAATCACCAAACTGACATCTCAGGCAACAGAATTGTGCTTCTCTCTTGATACTGATACCTTCCCTACTTCTATTACCTCCATGGGTATATCCTAGGCATTTTATTATCCAGATCTGCAATTACTCCAATATTTCAAACTGTTGCACGTGTTAACTACGATTACTTACTTAGGCTAATTAATCACCAATGATACTTCATTTTTTGCAGTCTTTGAATTCTCTAGAACTTTCAATCAGTTTATTTAACTGGGAATCTATATTGCCTGCCAACTTCTCTTCCCACATATCATCATAATTTCCTCCACCTTGCCCAACTGAAATTAATCATTATGCCTACTTCTAAAATTTTATCACTCTCTTTAACTGGGCTAAAATCTTAATGCTATTAAGCACAAATTCCTTTCTAATAGGTGCCTCTACTCACAGAGCTAACTGTGGCAGGAGAATCCATAGTACATAGGTGTCACAGATTTTCTATGTGTCAACTCAGTAATCATGAGCTTTGATAATATTACATAATTTCCTAAAATAGACCCATCTCATGTCCACATATAAATTCTTTGCACCTAGCATATGGAATTGTTGGGAAATTTTGGGTGAATTCTTTCTCTGACATATCATTAATTAAGGAACTTTGCTTTATTAATCTCTTTATTTAACACTATTTTGAAAATATTAAAATATCTATTAATTTCTCAATGAAAATAAATGTATTAATAGAAGGATACTTGAATGAATACACAAAGGTCTAGAGCTAAATCAATTAATTAAGACAGGCATACACAAAATTTAATGTACATTAGAATCACATGAGTGGTCTGTTAAAACAATTGCTGGGCCTCACTCTCAGGATTTTTTATTAATTAATTTATTTTTATTCATTAGGGCTACAGTTGGTGTGTTTTTTGAAATTTATTTATTTATTTAATTAATTTATTTATTTATTTACATGAACTCCCAAACATGAACCCCCCTTCACCTTCCACCCCACATCATCCCTCCAGATCACCCCCATACACCAGCCCCAAGCATCCTACATCCTGCATTGAACATAGACTGGCAATTCATTGATAGTATACATATTTCAATGTTATTCTCCCAAATCATCCCACCCTCTCCCTCTCCCTCTCCTTCTCCCTCAGAGTCCAAAAGTCCGCTCTACACATCTGTGTCTCTTTTGCTGTCTTGCATACAGGGTCCTCATTACCATCTTTCTAAATTCCATATATATGTGTTAGTATACTGTATTTGTGTTTTTCTTTCTGGCTTACTTCACTCTGTATAATCGGNCAGACTGGCAATTCATTGATAGTATACATATTTCAATGTTATTCTCCCAAATCATCCCACCCTCTCCCTCTCCCTCTCCTTCTCCCTCAGAGTCCAAAAGTCCGCTCTACACATCTGTGTCTCTTTTGCTGTCTTGCATACAGGGTCCTCATTACCATCTTTCTAAATTCCATATATATGTGTTAGTATACTGTATTGGTGTTTTTCTTTCTGGCTTACTTCACTCTGTATAATCGGTTCAAAAACAGTGGTTAGATGCCACGAAGTAGGTGGCAATGCCTTAACCGTATGCGTATTGTCAGGCCCGAGAGCCTCTTCCATCCTTGTCAAGGGGAGTGCTAACCTTCTCTCCTTTCATACAACACAAGGAGTGCTTTCTTTCATAGATATTATAATGATACAGTCTCTTCTCTCAAAATCTACTCACATTTTACAAAAATTAACCTTACTAATGAGCATTTATGACTCAAAAAATATTTTCTGTGATTAAGCATAATTACTATATAGTGCACAGAGGAACAAAGGCCGATGTAAAACAAAGAGAAAAAAAGAATTGTTATAAGAAAGAATGATGAGCAACATCTACTTATATGCTTAAAGGGAAAGTGATTGTGCAGCTAGCTACTTTTACAGAGCTAAAAAAAATATGTACTTTATTTGTTTGCATCCTCCATCTCAACAATACATTCGAATTATACATTTTCTATATTTTCTGAAAGATGATTATGCTCAAAATGCTTAATTTTCCTTAGCATGCTTGCTCATAATAGAGAATTATGATTATAATAAGTTCTTTATCATTCCAAGTAAAATGATAACACTAAACTGATTCATATGCCTTTCATCTGGAAGACTTTTGGGAGAGAACCAAAGCCCATTTCATGATAGAGATTACCTAACACTTGGCACCCCACCCCAGTACTCTTGCCTGGAAAATCCAATGGACGGAGGAGCCTGGTGGGCTGCAGTCCGTGGGGTCGCTAACAGTCGGACAGACTGAGCGACTTCACTTTCACTTTTCTCTTTCATGCATTGGAGAAGGAAATGGCAACCCACTCCAGTATTCTTGCCTGGAGACTCCCAGGGACGGGGGAGCCTGGTGGGCTGCCGTCTATGGGGTCACACAGAGTCGGACACGACTGAAGTGACTTAGCAGCAGCAGCAACACTTAAAAAAAAAATCCCAATCATACTTAAAACTAAAACTCAGAAAACCACAATGTGTCATTTGTAGTTAGGCCACAGATATGTAAGAACCAGAGAATCAAGCTAATTTTAAAAGCTGAAACAGATGTATCTACATCTTCTCAAAATAGGAAAGATCATCTCATTTAAAAAGAACTCTTAGCTTGTTCGGAGCAAGATCAAAGTTAGAGAGTTGTGCTAGGAACTCAGTTGCTGGTTGTTTTTTGTCTGCCCCTTCCATCCATTTTCTGCCTTTTTGCTGCTGTGTGCTGCCTCCTGCCCTAGAATTGCATCTCCTCCGCTCTTCTGCCCTCTGCCTTCACTAGGCAGTGGGAGACTCCGCAGAGATCGGGGAAGAGAGAAGAAACAAGATGAGCTGTTCCATCACCCACTCCCCTCCTGCTTTGCTGCTCCCGGAGTGGCAGCTCTGGGTCCCGTCTTCACCAGGCTTTAGTCACATTGACTCTCCCTCTCAGCCCTGGTCTGTGATGGCTTCTTGCTTCTGCTAATCCCTACCTACCTGCCTCAGCATCTCTCACTGGCTCCCTTTAAGCAGTCTCTTCATTAAATTCTCATTCGTTAATGTCTAGATAAGCATTTCACTTTCCTGCCTGGTGCTAATTAATAAGGCAAACAATTGGAGAGTCTAAGGCAAGTAGGTCTAAAAGGACATTGAATCTGGAAGGTCGCTTTTATCTCCCAGGGTATCTTTTAGGTCCAGGGCAAATATCATCCTGTTTCATATAAAGTGGAAATCTGCACTCAGTTTAGGAACAATATAAACAAAATGGGGGCAGGGGAGCCGGGAGGGGACTTTCCGGATAACTCAGTACTGATGAATCTGCCTGCCAGTGCAGGAGATGTGAGTTTGATCCCTGGGTTGGGAAGACCCCTTGGAGAAGGAAATGGCAACCCGCTCCAGTATTCCTGCCTGGAAAATCCCATAGACAGAGGAGCCTGGTAGGCTACAGCCCATGGAGTTGCAAAAGGGTCGGACACGACTGAGCACACACATAAACAGAATGGGAATTTTAATTAGGGACTAGATAAACCTCACAATACACTCTCTAAAACAAAGTTTTGGTTTTTTAAAAAAGAATTTTAAAATATTCTTTATTGAAGCTACAGCAGGAGAGTAATTCAACCTTAAAACACATGAATTTAAAGAAGGTATTTTGAGTAAATTTTTATAAGGAAAAGAGTGTAAGTAATCAACACATAGAGTCACTGTAGATAGAAGAGGGGCAAACAAGCATATGCATAACTCAATTTGTGAGCTAATCCATAGATCTCTATATGTGAATTATAATTACCAAGTTTGTGCATAAAAAGGTATATGTGTTACACTTTTGGGAACTGCATTATTTTCTCTTATAAAACTTGGCATCTTTATTGTGCTTCAGAACTGAAAGTTGCTCAGTAGTGTCAGACTCTTTGAACTCCATGGACTGTAGCCCACCAGGCTCCTCTCTTCATGAAATTCTCCAGGCAAGAATACTGCAGTGGGTAGCCATTCTTTTCTCCAAGCGATCTTCCAAACCCAAGCAGGGATCAAACCCAGGTCTCCCCCACTGCAGGTGTATTCTTTACAGTCTGAGCCACCAGGGAAGCCCAGGTGATGCTAATAGTAAAGAACCTGCCTGCCCATTCAGGAGACATAAAAGACACAGGTTCAATCCCTGGGTCAAGAAGATCCCCTGGACGACAGCATGGCAACCCACTCCATACTCTTGCCTGGAAAATTGCATGGACAGAGAATCCTGGTAGACTACAGTCCATGGAAGTGCAAAGAATCGGACATGACTGGGCAACTTTTTAGTGTATTTATTCACTTGAAATACAGGGACACTCTCTCTACTATCTATAGCTCTAGTTATCCACCTACTCATCTACAACTTCTTGAAAAGTAGCAGATGAGAAAGAACGAGACAGAGACAAGAGAGGGCAAGCTGTAGAGAGGAAGGCAGAAAAGGGGCAGGAACTAAGCTGCTTATTTTGCTAACAGTTATTCTCAAGACACCTTCCCTACCGTGTAAAGATTTCCTTGTCTCTTCCTGTGCTGTTCTTATGGCAGCCACTACCCATATGTTCCCATTAGAACACAAACTAATTAAAGTTAAATAAAATTTAAAATTCAGTTCTTCAGTCCCAGTTGTCCCATTTCAAGAGCTCATAGCTAGCCTATTGGACACCACACAACAGATCCCTTTAGATCATCACAGCAAATTCTCTTGGATTGCATTACTTGAGATATTCCAATGAGTGAACATCTCATATAAACCAGAACTGCATGTCCATATATATTATAGATACTTATGATATTTATATAAAATGAAATCAACTAAATCCTTAAGATCTGCAACTTGGTTAATGATAGTTTTTGACTACAGAAACTTCATATGTAAATATGTATCCTTTATCAATAATAAGCACTTTTTTTAGCTTTTCTTTTGGCTAAAATAAAACAAAGGTCAAAATGAAATTTACTTAAGCAGTAAATTAAATACATAAAAATAGTCTAAACAGAAAGAGTCTCTGAGGGCTGAAATGCTGACTTCAGTGAAAGGTTCAGCATTTGCCATCCTCAAATCAGGCTCCTACTCATAATTTACATATGGTCATGAGTGAGATCTTGTCCACAATCCTGGCTGCTGCCCCAGCAAAAAGAAGGAGACAGAGACAGGGCATACACACTCTGGACAGCCACATCCATCATTTCAGCTATATTCCGTTGTTCGGAACCAAATCTGTGTCCCAGAAAGACTGAGGAATCCATTCACGAGTTATTAGTTGTGGGTTAAAAATCCAACCGACACTTCACTTCCGAGATCAGAAAAGAAATCCTGGGGAGTGAGTAGAAAGGTTGGCTCATTGCTCTGTCCACATTGATACATTTTCCACTCGAATTTCCCTTTCCACTAATTACTCTCCCCTCCCATCTGTTAGAGAAATTACGAGACCATTGACCACATGCTGAGTTTTCACTACACATACAGAAATTAAAAGAACTATAATAGTCTCCTTTAAATTGGTGGACATTTCTTCTGCATGTGTTGCTAATTGACTCCCAGACTTTAGAATGCTTCTTAAACAAATGTCACAGTAAGAGAAGTCATTTAAAACAACTGATTGAACTGTTTATCAGGTTTTCAAGAAAGAATTAAGTAAAAAGTATCATTAAATCAGCGACATAACATGCTTTTCTAAGTATACAGCCTCTAAAATAGTTGCCACTGATATTTATAAAAGTCTAAAGAGCGGCCATTGGTCTAATCATCTATAGAGAGAAAGGACTTGTCAAGAATTTGTAGAGAACTGATGATTTTATTTATTTGACAATTAAAATATCTGCTTAGAAAACGGTATGTTGATAGATACTTGATACGTGGTTTGGGTTGGGAAATGTAAAAAAGTACAGCTATCTTTTCAATAATTGGATAGAAATACAATGTAATATTAAAATGTACTTCTTTAAGCCTATAATACATTTTTCTGCTTTCTAATGATTTATTAGGTTGCCCACCCTCAGTCTTTCTCTTTTTCTTCTCCATGTTCTAAATATCGAACATTTGCTCTCTAATCACCTCAAATATCTCATAGTGAAAATATTATTTTATGATGTGCTATCAATTACTAGTAAAGGGAGATACGCATGAGACTAAAGAATTCCTTTCCTTTCAAGTTTCAGGTACGGAGCTTGATTTTTCATTTATTTCCTTATTTAGGAAACGTTCTCAGTTAATAGCTTGTGCTAAAAACATAATCAGGAAGTAAGGACTTCATGTATCCCTTGGCTTTCATTGATGTACAGGGTTCTGGGTAAGTTCATAGCATTTCTGACCAAGCAGACAAAAAGTACATTTGGGACACCTAGATTTCACTTAGAATCTTTATACTTCTCAATGTTGTTTTCTTGCCAGTGGCACAGCAATAAGATTGAGGAGAATAGGATAAAGTTAAGCAGTTAAAGTAAAACATTCAAGTTACTATTGAAGAGTAAACAAAGTACTGTTAATTACAAATGTTGGGCTCCCTACCCTGGTTAACAGCACCAAGATTCTTCTTACTATTGGAGGTAAAAACTTTATTTGATATTCTTTTTCTTTCCAAAATAAAAGAAGGGTAGATTTTTTCAGATGAACACACCCCTTTCTAATTATAAATCATCATTATCTATAAAGCCTTATTCTTGGAGTTTGAAATAATATCAATTTCTAATTTACCTCATATTTTATAATTTATCTTCAAAAGAAAGGCAGTAAAATTTCATTCCAAGTATAAGCAAGTTGTATTTCATAAAACTGCACATTAGGCAATCAATCAATATTTACTGAGTGAATGAAAGGTATTCACTTAATTTGAATACTGTCTGATTTCAATCAAACTTTCGTCTATAGTTAATGAGACAAAAAAGTCTACAACATTGATTTTGTCAAAAACTCTAACCTTGAAAATGTGTTTTTAAGCAACTGGGGTTTTTAAGCATTTAAGCAGATCTTAATGGCTCTGTTGCCTAGTAATTCAACTGTCCATGACTTCAAATTTAAACAGATAGATTGCATATTGTGAAAATTTTGGAGACAGTTTGAGGGAAGCTGTGATTACATTTTCACTACAATAATTCAAGAATGAGGCCCGTTTCATTTTAGGAACTATAACTATGAAAGGTCAATGAGATGTGATACCTTAGGTTGAGAGTTCTTTTTAGGTAAAAAAATAAAATAAAATAAAAATCCTGTGATTAAATACAAAAGAACTAAATAAAAATCACTTAAAATATGTTTATTTTTAATAATAGTTTAGACATTAAGCAAAGTCAAGGACCTTTAGAGCCTCTTCAAGGGTAATAGATAATACTCTGAGCCATGTCCCTTGTGCTGTTTCGTGGATATTGAAACCCCCAGCAGATGAAAGAAACTGACTACATGATGACCAGGCTGTAGCCGTGACATCAGCTGCCATGATCCTGAGCACTGGCATCAAAGTGAATAAACAAAGGGAACAGACCCTGGGACTGAAGACCAACTGTACTTAAAACAATCAAGAGGGCATGATAAGACTACCCTGCAACCAATTTCAAGATGACTGTCAAACCTGACTATGCTGCTCCTCTGCCTGAAACTACTCATTAAAGGCTCTCGCTCACTGATATTTAGAGGGTGGGGAAGTGGGGAGTTGGCCTTTGAACATGAGCCCACCCTCTCCCACAGTGGCTAGCCTCAGAAATAAAGCAAACTTTCCTTTGACCAAAAATTAATGTATTTTTATACTTATGATCTCTCCTTTAATGTTATTATTTAATAACAGGTATATAGTCAGTTGATATATAATTATTAATTATATGATTACAGTGTGTGTCCTATCCATGGGATGATTATAGTAATTATTCAGTAAATCGATCTTTTTTATTATTATTTTTTTTAATCTAAAGTAATCTCAGCTCCTATTCTGGGCTGTATACAAGTACTATTCAACAAGCATTTGCTGAAGCCTCATGGTATTCAATTTTATTGACATTCTAAATTTCTTGGATCATCAAATAAATGTAAAATTAAACATTTGCCATTCTGCCATTTAAAATGTTTATTATTTCCTTTTCTCTCTATTTTTAAGATGCATGTAGTAGATGCTCATTGCCAACCCAACAGCTATTTCCATTTCTTTTTCCAGGATGGTAGAATTCCAATGTTAGTCAAGTTTCTACATGATTAGAAGCACATTCTGATATACGCTGATAAACCAAGAGAGGTATGTGTGACCCAAATCTTTAATAAGGCTTGAAGGAAGGGCTGGGGCAGGAATGGCTTATGGGTAAAATTTTCTCTCAAAAAAAGACAGAAGAAAGAAAGACTGTATTCTCTATTCACCCAATGGCTACATCCAGCCTGGAGAGAGTAACTGCAGCATTTTTGCAGCCAGGAGAGGAGTGAGAGAGAATAACAGGAAAACTGCACACCTGGGAACTGGATCACATTGCTGAACCACCGAAACAACAGATCTTGGACAACTTTGCATCTGGATTACTTTTTATATGAGATAATTATTTTGTTAATTCACCCAATGGCTACATCCAGCCTGGAGAGAGTAACTGCAGCATTTTTGCAGCCAGGAGAGGAGTGAGAGAGAATAACAGGAAGACTGCACACCTGGGAACTGGATCACATTGCTGAACCACCGAAACAACAGATCTTGGACAACTTTGCATCTGGATTACTTTTTATATGAGATAATTATTTTGTTAATGGTCTAATGTGTTTCTATTACTTATAGCTAAAATTATCCTAACTGATATAAAACACTATGAAGAATAATTTCCAGTTAGAGGCATACATCAGTCAATAAGAAGCTTTAAGTTTTTGCAAACAACAACAAAAAAAAAACCCCCAAAACATGCAATATTAGATGAGTCATGAATTAAGTCCAATTTTCCTTATTATTCCTTGAAGCCACTTATGTTCACTTTACAATTACCTTCTTTTAGCCATTTTCTTTCATTTCAACTTTGTATTCCAAAATCAGCTCCATATTCATGTTTAAGGTGGTACTTCTAATATAAAACCATTATATTATCCAAACATGGACTGTCATGAACTTTCTTTAAAAACTGGTATTTTTTTCAACAATTTCCCATAAATTTGAATATGTATATTCAAATTTGTAGAGGAAATAAAATCAAACTCATCTAAAGAAAATTTCATATCATAGTAATTTTTAGGTACATTCTTTCTCCTCCATAGATCCCTCAAGTTAAGAACCAATACTTTATTGACTTCAAAACCAATGTATTGTTTCTACTTATAAATACTAGGATAACTATGGCTAGAATTTTAAAAAATATATATAGAAGCTATCAGTTAAACAATTATGACATTTTATTAGAGGGGAAAAGATATTTTTTAAAATTCAAATGACATCTCCAAATGTAGAATCTTAATCCCAAGAAAACTATGTGAATTAAGTAATTTAAAACGAAGATCATAGCATCCGGTCCCATCACTTCATGGGAAATAGATGGGGAAACAGTGGAAACAGTGTCAGACTTTATTTTGGGGGGCTCCAAAATCACTGCAGATGGTGACTGCAGCCATGAAATTAGAAGACGCTTACTCCTTGGAAGAAAAGTTATGATCAACCTAGATAGTATATTCAAAAGCAGAGACATTACTTTGCCAACAAAGGTCCGTATAGTCAAGGCTATGGTTTTTCCTGTGGTCATGTATGGATGTGAGAGTTGGACTATAAAGAAAGCTGAGCGCCTAAGAATGGATGCTTTTGAGCTGTGGTGTTGGAGAAGACTCTTGAGAGTCCCTTGGACTGCAAGGAGATACAACCAATCCATCCTAAAGGAGATCAGTCCTGGGTGTTCACTGGAAGGACTGATGCTGAAGCTGAAACTCCCAATACTTTGGCNTTGGACTGCAAGAAGATCCAACCAGTCCATTCTGAAGGAGATCAACCCTGGGATTTCTTTGGAAGGAATGATGCTAAAGCTGAAACTCCAGTACTTTGGCCACCTCATGTGAAGAGTTGACTCATTGGAAAAGACTCTGATGCTGGGAGGGATTGGGGGCGGGAGGAGAAGGGGATGACCGAGGATGAGATGGCTGGATGGCATCATGGACTCGATGGACGTGAGTCTGGGTGAGCTCCGGGAGATGGTGATGGACAGGGAGGCCTGGCGTGCCGCGATTCATGGGGTCGCAAAGAGTCGGACACGACTGAGCGACTGAAATGAACTGAACTGAACTGAACTGAAGATTACGATTTTTTTACTTGACACAGTTTACATTCTCAGTTTATTATTTCTAAGTCCAAAAGATATTCATGGAAGAAGAAAGAAAAAGAAGGGAGCTGAATATTTGCTGCAAGTTCAAGTGCAGGTCTTCAACCCTCACTCCCTCAATAATCCTGCATGAAAGGCATCGTTATCCTTACATGGAGGAAAAACCCTAAATCTCTAAAATATGAGCTCACACCAGAATTAAATTTCCTCACCATCCCCCAAATTAAAAAAGACTGGCACTTGCTCCTACTGAAACTCAATATCCTTGATGTTTTAAGACAAAAGGTGTTACTTCAGTTACTTTTCACTAACACAATCTGCATTCTCTGGAAACAGACCCTTCAAAATCTCACCCCTTTCCCTACATATTTGAAGAGACTTCTAGAGTAAAGCGTGTCTCTCTCTGCAGAGTGGCCAGCACCAGCTGGCTTCGGGTCAGGCTAAAGGAAGAAGCTGGAAAGCTGGTGGACCTTGGCACACAGAGCCATACTGTCTGCAGGTCAGCGAACGGCGGACAGGACCTGTCCTCACACCTGCTGAGATGTTTAGAGGCCACCAAGAAACTGCTCTGCTCCTCACTTGGGCATTCCCTTCCAGCTTGCCAGCTCCCGACTGGCTTTCCATCCAAGAGTTTGAAGAGAGTCAAGAGCCTAGTCATCCCTTCCTCCCAGGCATGACTGGTTAAGCCCCAGTGAAGGAGCCAAGATTAAAAACAACAGCAGCAGCAACAACCTTGCAGCTGCTGGACCTACAGGTGCCCAAGCCATTCAGGCACAAGCCGATCAGCCATGCTCTAGCCTGGCATTTGGATGGCTCAGAGTGGAGAATGGGAGCCGAGTCAAGACTCCAGTCCTCAGAACTGTGTTGGTGGTTAATTACCCTGGTCATCTATGCTAAAGTTCTCTTTCCATAGCCTTTTGCCAATGGTCACAGTTTGTTATTGCCAATTAATTTAGCTCTTGGCAGAGAGGACTCTTGTTTTGAGGTAATGAGGAATTGCAAGGTCTCTCCCTGATGGAGAAGTCTGTCTTCACGCCTCCTCTCAAAGTGTCTTTTTCAACTGGAAGCAGAGTGCAGAAGGCTGCTCCAGTAGGAAAGCCGCTCACCTGGAGTCGGCCAGTTCTCAGCTCTGCTCCCTGCCAGCTGCATGAACTTCTGCAATCTGCTTGGCCGCTCTTCACCTCAGTTTCCTACCACACAGAGCTGCTGTGGCTATTAATTCCAAATGATTAAGCCAGTGGTGGAAAGGTGCCTGGTGAAGACTGAGGGCTTTGTCTTTCATCTCTTCCTGTGTCTCGATCTGATCACTTTCACCATGGGCATTAACAGTGTTCTTCAATCAATCACTAAGCACAAATTCAAGGGTCTTTTGTTTGTGGTTTTGGGGCATCAAGTGGTAATATTCTGGAGGGGCTTAGCAACTTTCTAGGGAGAGAAGACTTAGAAAAAGTAGGACTGTCTACAGTAAAACTCTAATTTACCCAGTGCATACTCTGGACCCAGGGCAGGCAGAAATCTATGTGGGCTCCGGTTATCTGGCTCAGCTCCATAGAGGAGGTGATGTGGAATGAGGTCTTCACTGGCACATTGCCCTGAACAAAGCAGGTACCCTGTGACATTTAACTGTGCTGGATGATTGTGCGTGTTTAGTGTGCAGAACAAATAACTTCTAGTTTACAGCCCAAGCAGAGTAAAACTGAATGTTCCTGGATGGTAGAGGGCAAATTCTAGGAAGGACAAGGACAACATTTTTAAGAGTTATAAGTTGACTTTCATGTGGATTAGAAAAAAATTAACACTTGAATTGTGTAAGTTTGTATATTCTGACAGAAAACTAAAGCTTTTTAAAAATGTATTGATTTTTTAAAAACTATTAAATAAGCAATATTAAAGGTAGTCTGTGGTATGTCAACAGTCAGTCCTGTGTGGTATGTGAATGACTGAAGTTTGGAAAATTCTGCTGGAAGGAATAGGATTTGTCTGTGTATACCCTGTGAATGAAAAGACAGGAATCAGAATCTTCACCTCTCTACTACATAAAGCTGTGGTCTTAGGCAGTTGCCTTCAACTCTCTGTGTCTCATTTTCCTCTTTTATTAAATAGGAATAATGATGCTACCTAACTGGCATGCTGCATCCATGGGGTTGCAAAGAGTCAGACACGACTGAGCAACTGAACTGAACTGAATGAAGATTAATATCTATAAAGCATCTGTCACACTGCCTGGCATATGTTAAGAGTTCATTTAGAGTTAGGAAAAAAGCCCAAAACCCATGAGGCTCATATTGGTCTGGGGGCTGCCACTGACTAAGTGAACCATCTAGTAGGTCTTTGAGAGCAAGTGTTAACCTGCCCCCCCATGATGTAAAATGATAGATCAACAGATTCCACTGTGGTTGCCAGGAAGGGATTCCCAGCTCTGTCATTCAAGCCCTTGTGGGTTATTTAAGGTCACAAGTCCTTTACTGTATGATTAGAGAAACCACAGACTTGGGCAGCTGCAAGCATATTTCTGCCAATGTAAAACACTGATGTGATTCTACAAACAAAGGCATAGGTGGTTTTTTTCCTGTGGGGCAAATAAGACCCCAATCAACTGAGCTGAATTTACTCTGAATGCTTGTCAGTTCCAGTGAAGTACTGGGCTCCCCTGATTCTTCCAGAGGTACATGAAATAATTAATCAAATCTTATCTCTGTTTTTTTAATTCAGTTGATAAACATTTTATTCTGAAAATTCTAAGAGCCTGATAATTTAATTGGGATGGGACACAGTTTGTATAAAAAGGTGTTTGGTTCCACCCAGAGGTAGATATAGTTTAGTATTCACCTACACTGCATTTCTGACTCATGGTATATAGCTGCTGGTTTCAGGATTTTTTAGATATCTTTATTTAGCAGCGCATATCAAATGAGCAAGCCCTGTGACAGACACAGAAATTCTGCCAAAGATCTGCTGAGGAAAATGATGCTCAAAATTCTTCCCCCAAGCCAGCACCACCCCCACACTGCCAGGACATCCCCCAAGGCCTAAGGCACTGTTCCCTTGGTGATTCCTAATACACCGTAGTGTTTCCATACATTGAGAAGTCCTGTGTCAAACAATCCTATTTAACCCAAGCATGTTTGATAATGGGTTCCTTCTGAGGAATAACTTTAATGTTTCCCTTCAGTTCAGTTCAGTCACTCAGTCGTGTTCGACTCTTTGTGACCCTATGTACTGCAGCATGCCAGGCTTCCCTGTCCATTAACAACTCCCAGAGTTCACTCAAACTCATGTCCGTTCAGTCGGTGATGCCATTCAACCATCTGATCCTCTGTTGTCCCCTTTTCCTCCCACCTTCAATCTTTCCCAGCATCAGGATCTTTTCCAATATAGTTTAGATTTAATAGGATTGTGGCAAGGATTAAATCAGATAAGAGATGTAGAATACTCAATCCAGCACCTAAAATATTGAAAATACTTACAATTATACCATTCTTACTAACATTATACAGTACTCTGAATAACTGAGCCCTAGCTCTTCAAACTCATCAATGTACAGCCTTTCCTCACAGTTACCCATGTTCCAGTCACCCCAAACACCTCACCCTTCTCCAACATGCCCCCTTGCCTGTCTCCATGATTTTGCATTCTCTTCCCTCTCTGCACAGCACTGTTCTCCCCTCCTCCAGTGGATATGCCTTCACACCAAGACATTTTAGAAATAAATTTCATAAAGCTCATGTTCTTCTCTTTACAGGAAGGTCTTGAGACCGTAGTCTGCTTATTTAGAATTGGGTGGAAATTTAAAGCCAGTGATTTAAATATACCAGATTATCTAGTTTCCTTAAAGGGAAAGAGTATTCTTAGTTTATGGTGTGTGTGTGTGTGTGTGCGTGTGTGTGCATGTGCTCAGTTGCTCAGTTGTGTCTGACTCTTTGCAACCCCCAGACTACAGACCCTCAGACTGTAGTCCACCAGGCTCCTCTGTCCATGGAATTTTCCAGGCAAGAGTACTGGAGTGGGTTACCATTTCCTACTCCAGGGCATCTTCATTTAAAACCCAGGGATCAAACCCATGTCTCTTGCATCTCCTGCACTGGCAGGATCAGATTAAAAGCAGCAAAGGGAAGGACTGTAAAAGATAATAGGCTAAGATGCAAAAGCTAAGAAACAAGAAGGATCAGGAACAGTGACAGATCACTTAGCATAAGCATAGCCTAGAAGAACTTTACATATTAACACCCACTTTAACAAACACGTATGTAAGAAGACTGACACATTTTATGATGATTCCCAAATCAGTAGAAATGAGTAACAAAAAAAATTTATGTCTTTTATTAAGTGTTTATGCAAGCATTGTGCTAATTGTCTTTTATGTTTTTGACTCTCATTGTAGGTGGTATCATCTGCCTCCATTTACAAAGGAAGAATGAGGCTTAGAGAAATTAAGAGATTCTTTCGAGGTACTTAGTTGTGGCAGGGTTCTATTGATTCTAGAGTTAGTTATCCCAACCTTTATATAAAACTGTCTTTGTACAAGGTTTTTATGATTGGAAAACTGTTTAAACAGACATAGAATAATATCGATACATCCTGTTTATTATTCTGTGTGTATAACAAATATATTTTCTTAAAATTTTTTATCTAGCATTGTTTATATTTTTTAAATGCTGGTGCGTTAGCTGTGAAATTCATAAATAAGACAACTCCTTTTTTTTTTTTTTTTTGGCTGCTGAATAAATGATGCTTCAAAAAGAATACCAAGAAAGCCAGCTTTCAAAAGAAAATGTGATGGCTGTGAGCATCATTGTGGTGCAAATACCTATTGTGAAAGTTAAAGTTTTAAGTAAAATCTTGGTTTATTTCCTCATAGATTTTTTCCTAAGAGCTGGAGTCAAAGGGGCATGCATGAACTGGAGTGAGTGGATTCCATTCTTCTAATCTTGGTCTTGTTTCAGAGCCAGATAATTATGTGTAAACTTGTACCTCTCCTGCCTTCTTGGTTCTTCTGCAAAAGCAGAACCACCCCGTGGGGGACATCGCCTATTCCCTGTCCCTTCAAGCTTATCTTTAGGGTGTCTAAAGCCAGCTTGTCTCTCCTCCTATTCAAACCAGATCCTCCCTCCCTTGTCTAATTCTTAGCCAAGCATAGCAAGACCAGCTGGTGAGAGCCTTGTAAAAAACAATGGCATCAGACCCTGCTTAATGGAACTGCTTGTGCCGGTCAAAGCTTCCTGGATCGGAACATTTGATTTTGAGTTGTGACCCATTCTCTGATCCATACTGGGGTGTTGTGTTCAGTGAGGATTAAAAGCCTTGTGAACTGCAATAAGAAGAGATAGAAGAAAGAGGTCATTGTGGGTCTAGAGGGAATCAATATTGTCTTTTTGAAAAAGCCTGTATCTGTTCCCAGACTGACCATCTGGGGCTGTGTGGCTCAAAATCAGCTACAAAGGAGGGAAAGAGAATTAAATCAGGGCAGGGAGAACTTTGTGAGGGCAGGTTTCCAATGTAACTTATCTTAGACTAAGGAGGAGCCATAGAGGTTGTGAAGAGAAATACTTCAAGAAAAGGAGAAAGCCCCTAAATTCCGATATAGACCTAGAGTTCATCTCTCCTTCCTTGTGCCTCTACCAAATGTTTCCAGATGTGAATAAAGGACTGTTTCTACAGGGCTCACAAGTTCTTCCTTAATTCTTGAAAGCTGCTTTGCAATAATTTTACAAAAGCTTTTCTGTTTTCAGTAAAATTGACATTTGCAACGGGTTCCTTAAACTTGAGGCTCATGGGCGTAAAAACAGGGTGAGAAGTGGTTAGAACTTAGATGGTGTTGCTGTGTTAGTGCCCCTACAGCAAAGAAACTTGTTCCCCTGACCTGGGGATTCACTTTTCTTTGGGAGAGAGTGCTCAGTGGATGAAGAAGACAGAGCTGTAAATGTGGCCCAAACCAGCTGAGAATACAGATGTTTGATGCTGAAGGATTCTTGAGTTAAAATTGTGTTTGCTCAGAGCAAAGACCTTGCTCTGGTTTTCAGATACCAATAAAAACTGCACCAGCTGACTTTCTGGATTTGGAGAGACTTTTACAAAAATAGATACATCTCCCCAGGAGGTAAACCAGCCTGGGAAGTGATGCACCTCTTGGTTCTTGAATCTGGGATTCAACAGTAAAATCGTGCCTGCTAAGTGCGTTGTTTAAGCAAGAGTACTAAGAGTTGAGTGTTGGAAAATTCTGTTTCTGGGATGGATAGGCTGAGTATCCCTGGATAAACTCTTAATATTGTATAATCCTCAGTATTCATTAATCAATTAAAGGGCAAAGCTTAACCTACTGAAAGGATCTTGTATTGTAGCAGTAAGGTAGGAAGTTAGTGATTTCTTGTACATGATTGATATTCTAACTGAGAAGGGAGTTTCACCCATAAGGTTTGTCCACCAGGGCGTCCTAGAACTCTTCTCCCGTGTTATATTCCAGAAGTCAGTGGTCCAGCTGACGTGAGAGACAGCTCCCCCTGCGCTTCCACAGGCACCCCCATCCTCATGGCCCAACTAAACCCACTGTCTTCACACTTCAGACTCACTCTTCCTCCCATTCCCACTTGCAGCAATGTCGCATTAGCTCTTCCAGGTGAGAAGGCTCAATATCAGCCTTCCCTCCCCTCTCCCCTAGTCTCCTCTGTCCACTACCACTCTCGCAATCTGCTTCATTTCCTCCTTTCTCACTCTCTGCTTGAATTCAAGCTCATCATCTTTCATCAGGGCCAACAGCAAAGCTTTTTAAAAAACTTGAGCTAAAAATCACATGACAGAAGATGAACCATTTTAATTTTGTATTGAGTTGTCTGCTTTGTAACTTTTTTCCAGCTTTACTGAGGTACAACTGACAAGATTATATCAACTTAAAATGTATGACAATGGGCTTCCCTGGTGGCTCAGAAGGTAGTGAATCTGCCTGCAATGCAGGAGACCTGGCTTTGATCCCTGGGTAGGGAAGATTCCCTGGAGGAGGAAATGGTAGCCCACTCCAGTATTCTTGCCTAGGAAATCTCATGGACAGAGAAGCCTGGTGGGCTACAGTCCATGGAGTTGCAAAGAGTCAGACATGTCTGAATGACTAACATTTTCACTTCAATTTTTCAAGCTGTACAACATGATTAATCCTTTCAAAGTAAACTTAGTACAATCACAATACTACACAACCACGACCATTTACCCAGTTTCAAAGTATTTTCATAATCCCAAAGGAAAACTGTACCCATTAAGCAGTTACTTTCTATTCCTTCCCACTCCCAGCCCCTGGCAACAACCAGTTTGCTATCTCTATAGATTTACCTATTCTGGGTATTTCATATACATGGAATCACACAATATATAATCTTTTATATCTGGCTTCTTTCACTTGGTATAATGTTTTCTAGGTTTCTCCACATTGTGGCATATATCAGTACCTCATTCCTTTGTGTGGCTAAATAACATGATATTACTGTATGCATATGACACAATTTGTCTATCCATTCATCTGCTGATGGATATTTGTGTTGTTTCTTTTCGCTGTTGTGAATAGTGCTTTTATGAACATGCATATATATGTATTTGCTTTGCAATTTGAAAGGGGTGGGTCTCTATCTAGAAGTGGAATTGCTTGGTCAAATGCTAATTCTATGTTTAACTTTCTAAGAAACTCCCAAACTGCCTTCTACAGCAGCTGAACTGTTTTGTATCCCCAGCAGCAATTACAGAGCTTCCAATGTCTCCATATTTCCACCAGTACTTATTACTTTCTGTTTGTTTGTTTGTTTTTTTACCACCCTAGTGGATATGAAGTGATATTGACTTGCAATTTTCTAATGGCTAATAATATTCAGCACCTTTTAATATGTTTTTTAACCATTTGTATGTCTTTTATGAAGGAATGTCTGTGCAAGTTCTTTGCCCAATTTTTAATTGGATTGTCAGTCTTTTTGTTATTGAGTTGTAATGTTCTTTATATATTCTGGATATTAGACTCAGATATGTGATTTGCTAATATGTTTCATTCTGCATGTTGTCTTTTCATTTTCTTAATTATGTCCTTTGATGCACTAATTTTAAAAATTTTATTGAGTCCATTTTACCAGTTCTTATCTCCTGTTGCTAATGTTTTTGATGTCATGTCTAAGAATCCATTGCCAAACACAAGACGATAAAGATTTACCCCTCTGTTTCCTTCTGAGTTTTATAGTTTTAGCTCTTATATTTAAGTCATTGGTCTATTTTGGGTTCATTTTTCAATGCTTTTAAAAATCATCCTTTGTTGTTGTTCAATTGCTAAGCTGTGTCAGACTCTTTGTGACCCCCTGGACTGTAGCATTCTAGGCTCCTGCTCTGTCCTTCACTATTTCCTGGAGTTTGCTCAAATTCGTGTCCATTGAGTCAGTGGTACCATCCAACCATCTCATCCTCTGTCATCCCCTTTTCCTCTTGCCTTCAATCTTTCCTAGCATCAGGGTCTTTTCCAGTGACTTGGCTCTTCATATCAGATGGTCAAACTATTGGAGCTTCAGCTTCAGCATCAGTCTTTCCATTGAATATTCAGGGTTGATTTCCTTTAGGGTTGACTGGCTTGATGTCCTTGCAAACCAGGGGATTTTCAAGAGTCTTCTCTAGAACCACAGTTCAAAAGCATCAGTTCTTCAGTGTTCAGCCTTTTTTACGAGCCAACTCACACATCCGTACATGACTACTGGAGAAACTATAGCTTTGACTATAAAGACCTTTGTCAGCAAAGTGATGTCTCTGCTTTGTAATGCACTGAGTTTGTCATAGCTCAACTTTTAAGCAATAAGTGTCTTTTAAATTTCATGGCTGTTGTCACCATCCATAGTGATTTTTGGAGCCCAACAAAATAAAATCTGCACTGCTTTCACTTTTTCCCCTTCTATTTGCCATGAAGTGGTTGGGACCATATGCCATGATCTTAGTTTTTTGCATGTTGGGTTTCAAGCAGCTTTTTCACTTTCTTCCACCCTCATCAAGAGGCTCTTTAGTTCCTCTTTGCTTTCTTCCATTAGAGTGGTATCATCTGCATATCCGAGGTAGTTGGTATTTCTACCAGCAATCTTGATTCCAGCTTGTGATTCATCTAGCCTGACATTCTGCATGATGTACTCTGTATATAAGTTAAATAAGCAGTATGACAATATACAGCCTTGTCACCCTGATAATAATCACCTTATCAAAGTATAATGTACAAATGAAAACATTCACCAATTTTTAGTACAAATCTTGGTGAGTTTTGACAAATGTATGTAAACATTTGACAAATTATGTAGACACCACCAAAACCAAAACATTTCCATTACCCCTCAAAAGTTCCTTTGTTTCCTTCCAGTCAGTCCTTCCTCTGACCCTGACCCCTGACAAGAATTAAATTGCTTTATGTCAATACAGCTTTCCCTTTTCTAGAATTTCATACAAATGAAATCATAGTAAGTGGTATGTAGTGTCTGTGTCTGAATATGTTACTTATAATAATACTTTTGAGTTTCACCCAAGTTGCTGTATGTAATTCATTTCTCTTTATTTCTGAGAACTATTCCCATTATATATTTATATATAATTTGCATATCCAATCACCAGTTGATAGACTTTCATTTCCGGTGTTTGGCTATTATGAATAATTTTGCAATGAACATTTCCTAACAAGTCTTTTTTATGGATATATGTTTTTATTGTTCTTGGATAAATTCCCAGGAGTGGGACTGCTGAGCCATATGGTAAGCCGTGTGTATTTAACTTTATAAAATGACTGCCAAACACTTTTCCAAAGTAGGTATATGATTTTCAATTCACACTAGCAATGTATGAGATTCAGATGCTCCACATCTTCAACAACACTTGTTATTATCAACCTTTTCTAATTTAGCTCTTCTAGTAATGTATATTGTTGTCTCATACAGAGGACTTTTTTCCTAACTAGAATTTTTTTTAGAGCAGTTTTAGGTTTATAGGAAAACTGTACAGAAAGTAAAGAGAGCTCCCATATGTTCCTCTCCCAACACTTAAATTTTGCATATGGTGTGAGGTAGTGATCCAACTGTATTTTTTTCACATGTGGATATACAGTTGTCCCAGAACATCTGTGGAAAAGAATAATCTTTCCCTTCTGAATAGCTTTGGCATCCATGTGAAATATCAATTGACCATAGATGTATGGATTTATTCTGANAAGAGAGCTCCCATATGTTCCTCTCCCAACACTTAAATTTTGCATATGGTGTGAGGTAGTGATCCAACTTTATTTTTTTCACATGTGGATATACAGTTGTCCCAGAACATTTGTGGAAAAGAATAACCTTTCCCTTCTGAATAGCTTTGGCATCCACGTGAAATATCAATTGACCATAGATGTATGGATTTATTCTGAACTTTTAATTCTATTTTACTGGATCATATGTCTATCCTTATGCCAGTATCATGCTATTTTGATTACTATAGCTTTGTAATAAGTTTTAAAATGAGGAAGTGTGAGTCTTTCTACTCTGTTCTTTTTCATTATTGTCTGGCTATTCAGGGCCCCTTGAAATTCTGTATGAATGTGATGATCAGCTTTTCCATTTCTGCAGAAAGAGCCACTGAAATTTTTATAGGGATTGTATTCCAGTATTCTTGCCTGGGAAATCCCAGGAANAAAATGAGGAAGTGTGAGTCTTTCTACTCTGTTCTTTTTCATTATTGTCTGGCTATTCAGGGCCCCTTGAAATTCTGTATGAATGTGATGATCAGCTTTTCCATTTCTGCAGAAAGAGCCACTGAAATTTTTATAGGGATTGTATTCCAGTATTCTTGCCTGGGAAATCCCAGGAATAGAGGAACCTGGCAGGCTATAGGCCACGAGATTGCAAAGAGTTGGAGATGACTTAGCAACTAAACAACAACAAATTGAATTTGAAGATTGCTTGGGGCATTATTAACATCTTAACATTATTAAGTCTTTCAATCCATGAATATGGGATATCTCTCCATTTACATAGTTCCTTATTTTCTTTCAGCATTGTTTTATTGTTTTCAGCCTACAAATCTTTTACCAGCTTGGTTAGATTGATTTCTAGGCATTTTATTCTTTTGCATGCAATTATAAATGGAATTGTTTTCTTAATTTCTTTTTTATAGATTTTTATTGCTGGTGTACTGGAGACGGCAATGGCAACCCACTCCAGCACTCTTGCCTAGAAAATCCCATGGATGGAGGAGCCTGGTAGGCTGCAGTCCATGGGGTCGCTAGGAATCGGACACGACTGAGCAACTTCACTTTCACTTTTCGCTTTCATGCATTGGAGAAGGAAATGGCAACTCACTCCAGTGTTCTTGCCTGGAGAATCCCAGAGATGGGGGAGCCTGGTGGGCTGCCATCTATGGGGTTGCACAGAGTCAGACACGACTGAAGCAACTTAGCAGCAGCAGCAGCAGCAGCAGCAGCTGATATATAGAAATACAACTTATTTTTGTGTATTCATCTTATATCCAGCAACTTTGCTGAAGTGCTCATTAAGAACCAGAAAGAATCACTTGTGTCTTTTCATAATTCTCCCTTGATCTAACTCTGTTCTCTTTCCAGCATCACCTCCCACAGCCTTTTCCCTACAATTGATGGTCTAATCATGCCAAACTGCTGTGGCTCTTTAAATCCAATATATTGCTTTTCAGTGTCATCTTTATGCCAGTATTCCCTTAGTCTGAAATGTCCTACTCCCTTGCTTCTCCAGATGTGTGACCATGACCAACATTTTTAAAACTTGTTAGAAAATGCAGAATCACACACACAAAAAAAAAAGAAGAAGAAGAAGAAAGAAAATGCAGGATCACATGCTCCGCTTCATGTGCTGTCAGGTCTTTCGATTCCAGTGATTTGGTTGCAGATTTAATTTGAGAAGCATGGCTCTAGTTTCTCCTTTTCTACCAGATATCTCTTTCTATCCTTCAAAGCCCAGCTCAGCTATTAATTCCTCTGGGACTGGGAAGACTTTATCCCCCAACCCCCACCCAGTAAAATGAATCATTTCCTCCCTGAGCTATTTCCTTAACATACTTCTACTGTGTGTTTTCTCTACTACGCTATGAGTTCCTTGAGTCAAATGTATTGCCTTCATTTCTATGTCTTTTGTAGGCAATCAACCTACTACAGATATTTGATGAATTAGATGAATCTACATGGGGGACATTTTCTTGTCACCACATTGGAGCAAATGCAGAAATTGGAGCTCAAGGAGATTAAAGTTGTGTTGTAAGTGACAGAGCTGAGATTTAAGCTCAAGTCTCCTCATTTCAATACCCATGCTCTCGCTCTATGTGATACAGCCATTTTAAGAATTCCAGACTGTGAAGAGAAATACCTTCTTAGGTACTGGAATCATATTCTGCATGTAGGCGACAGTCCATCTGAAAGTCAGCTAGTAACTAAGAGTAAGGAATGCGAGACCATTCAAGGAGATTGGTGCTGGAGAATGATTTTTAAAGTCCACTTTCACAGACACTCCTAAAATGTGTTCCCTATGTGTATGTCTCTATGTATAAGGTGCCTGCCCTTAAAAAGTTTACCCAAAATTTATAATCTAAATGAATGAGCAAATGTCTTTCTCTGTACCTGTATGTGTATCCAAGTTCATATGTTTACATGCATATTGCACATCTTTGAATAGCTCTGTATTTGTGATTGCATATTCTAGGCTTTTGCTCATGAAAGTTTGGTCTGGGGATCAGCAAGGTTGTTATCATCTAGAAAGTGGTTTAGTTCAGTTGCTCAGTTGTGTCTGACTCTTTGTAACCCCGTGGTCTGCAGCACACCAGGCCTCCCTGCCCCTCACCAACTCCTGGAGCTTACTCAAACTCATGTCCATTGAGTCAGTGATTCCATTCAACCATCTCCTCTCTGTCATCCCCTTTTCCTCCCACCTTCAATCTTTCCCAGCATCAGGGTCTTTTCCAATAAGTCAGTTCTTTGCATCAGGTGGCCTAAGTATTGGTGTTTCAGCTTCAGCATCAGTCCTTCCAATGAATATTCAGGACTAATTTCCTTTAGGATGGACTGGTTGGATCTCCTTTCAGTCCAAGGGACTCTCAAGAGTCTTCTCCAACACCACACCTCAAAAGCATCAATTCTTCAGTGCTCAGCTTTCTTCACAGTCCAACTCTCACATCCATACATGACCACTGGAAAAACCGTAGCTTTGACTAGATGGACCTTTGTTGGCAAACTAATGTCTCTGCTTTTTAATATGCTGTCTAGGTTGGTCATAGCTTTTCTTCCAAGGAGCAGCGTCTTTTAATTTCATGGCTGTAGTCACCATCTGCAGTGATTTTGGAGCCCCAAAAAATAAAGCCTGACACTGTTTCCATTGTTTCCCCATCTATTTGCCATGAAGTGATGGGACCAGATGCCATGATCTTAGTTTTCTGAATGTTTAGTTTTAAGCTAATTTTTTCACTTTCATCAAGAGGCTCTTTAATTCTTCTTTGATTTCTGTCATATGGGTGGTGTTATCTGCATATGAGAGGTTATGGATATTTCTCCCAGCAATCTTGATTCCAGCTTGTGCTTCAGCCAGTCCAGCATTTCACATGATGTACTCTGCATATAAGTTAAATAAGCAGCCTGGGCGTACCCCTTTTCCAAACTGGAATCAGTCTGTTGTTTCATGTCCAGTTCTAACTGTTGCTTCTTGACCTGCATACAGATTTCTCAGAAAAATAAAAGGCAAAGAAGAAAAGGAAAGACATACCCATTTGAATGCAGAGTTCCAAAGAATAGAAGGAGAGCTAAGAAAGGATAGTGGTAGAAAATGCAAACACTCAGGCTGTACCTCAAACATACTGAACCAGAATCTGCAATTTTCATCAGGTCTCCTGGTGATTCATATGCACACGAAAGTTTGAGAAGCACTAATCTAAGTCATCCCAGGTGTGCCAGGATAGGTTATCATGTCATGTCAGGACTAAGCCCAAGATACTGAAAAGCTGCCGGGAAGAGATTGTTTCAGTTACTTGCAGTGCACTGGGATCATTATCTCATGCCTCCACTGGGCACACACCTGTAGGCAAAGATCTAATTTACCACTCAGAAAGAGCACACACGTGCCACCACAAGCTCGCAGAGTATTTAAACCCAGGGTTGATACTTGATGATCCAGATGGGCCTCAAATTCTTCCTTTGACAGGATGTAGTTTTCCTTCCTCAGCATGCAGAGAAACTCAACCCTTTCGTTCAGGAGAGCTACTCTCCTGCCCCTTTCTCTTCTCTCTGCCCTTCTTCTCTGTATCTACTTTTCTTCTTTCCTTCCTCTTCAGCCCCTCACTTAGCAAGACTGCTTGTCTCTCTACTCACCTCAATTCTGGCAATTCATAGATTACTTTCTTACTCCTGAGAATTAGATGTGGTGTTTATTTTGCTTAGAAGGAGTTGAGGAACAATTGATATTTTCAAAATTGTTATGAAAGTGAAAATATTAGTTGCCTCGTCATGTCTGACTCTTTTTGCAACCCCGTGGACTGTAGCCCACCAGGCTTCTCTGTCCATGGGATTTTCCAAGCAAGAATACTGGAGTGGGTTGCCATTTTCTTCTCCAGGATATCTTCCCAACCCAGGGATCAAACCTAGGTCTCCTGCACTGCAGGCAGATTCTTTACCATCTGAGCTACCAGGAATCCCACAATTGTTATAGGGCTTCCACTTTCTGAAGAAAAAAGTATATTCTTTTGTTTCCTTGAATTGTCTTGGGAATCATAACATCAGTTGGTTGCACTGACACTATCTTCTCTCTTTATCTATTGTTTCCCACCTGTCTTAAGCCTTTTTAAGATTATAGAATTTATACTAGGGTCATATTTTCTCCCTCTAGTGGAGTGACACAGCCTTCAACTTAAAATAAACTGGCACTTGGAGCAAGCTAAAGATAACCACCAGTGGTTATTTCTGAACAACAGTATATTGAAACTCATCATTTCTCTCTAAAGCTCTCTTCTTAAAGAACTGATAAAGGTGACTTCTTTTTTTTTTTCCCTGAAGATGGCAATCATGTGATGCAAGCAGTAACATAAAATTATACAGGGTATAACAGTTATACAGTTGAAAAGCCAGCATAGTAAATGACTATTTTATAAATAGAAGCATGTATTTGATGCAAGTTGAAAATCTATTTCACAAATCCAAGAGTTCAGAAATGTCCGTTCTCCTGTTCTTGGTAGTTAAGTTAAATCTAGATCTAAGCACCAATCTATCTGTACTGGCAGGAAATTTAAGTTATTAAGACTCCTGAGGGTTGCAAATTTAAGTTATTAATAAGACCCTCCTGAAGGTGGCACAAAGACCTCAGGGCCTCACACAGCAGGCATAATCAAGGAGATCCTTCTGGCCATCACTGATCTATCCATTCTGTATGTCTCTGAGATACCCATTATCCCAGGCACATGATCCTTTCTGGTCCAAAAAGGACATACAGTTACTTGGTGTAGCTGGGACTGCAGTGTCCAGAGTCCATCTGGCTTAGATTGCCTCCTCCTTCTCTGATCTTCAGCTTAAAAAAAATTTTTTTTATTCTAGGTGAAATCTCTCCCACTTCTCGGTAAATATCCTCAAATGCACTCCTCAGCTAAATCCTTTCATTGAGTTTACGCTTTTGTAAAAACAGGAGATAATTGTCTTCAAGCAGCTGCTATTTTCTACCCTGAAAAAATCCCCAACACAAAGAAATATCAGAGTTCCAGCTACTTGCCTGAAATGCAGGGGAATGCGAAAGATATAGATTTAGTAAATCAAATCCAGGTTATTAATTCAGAATAGTATCCAGACTGTTCTCTTTTTGAGGAGCTTATACCTATTTCTCCATTATCTCTTCTGGAACTTACCACAGAAAGAAAAGGCCATCTTTCTCTTTGGTTCGGGGTCTATGATTATCATCAATTAAAGCACAATCCCTCTCTACTTATCTTTCTTCTTTACCCTGTCTCAACTTACTCCCCTAAGCCACCCACTAGTATGCATTTAAGTGTGCCTTTAATTGCGTGTACTTTGTTGAAATCTCTTTGAATTTTTAAAAAACTTTTAATTTTAATAAAACTTCAAACATATGAAAATGTCACAGGAAAAATTCACTTATACTCTTTGTCCAAATTCACCAGCTGCTTATATTTTGTCTATTAATCATTCTCTCTCTCCCTCCCTTTCCCAAACACACAGGGGGGGAAAATGCATAATTTTCTTTACATATCTGAATGTAGATTAGAGATTTACCCCTAAATATTTAAGCATATATATCCTAAGAACAAAGACATTTTCTTATGTAACCACTGTAGTTAGCAAAATCAGAAGTTTAGCATTGTTACAATACTGTTCCATGGACAAAGAAAAAGAAAGCATTGCTCACCACCCATTTCTGCAAGGGTTGCTTAGCCCACTGCTGTTGCCTCCTGACAGTGCAACCCGAGAGGAATACAGGATGAAAAACAGGATGTGTTCTGTGCTTCGGGTAAACAGGCCCTTAGTTAGATGTGTGTATCCCAGGAAGAATTTCAATGGCCTTAGATTCTTACATTTTTCCCATGCAGACAAAAGGACTAAAATTATTACCTGACTTATCTGATATTTGTGATTAGCAGTAATCTTTTACCAAGATATATGTTTGACTACATGTATTTCCCAGCCAAAAAATGAGATAAACTGGCTTCTTTCCTAACTCTTCAGAGCAGTTGTCTCAGAGCCACCTTTGAGAGGCTATTTCCTGGGCTATTGTCCTCAGCAAGTCCGTAAAAAGAACTTAAACTCAAAAATTTTATGTTGTGCATTTTCCTCTAATACAGAGTTTAGAGGAAGTTTGTTCCAACTTCATTCAGTTTTCCAATATTTCCCTTTATTGCAACATTTTCCTCTGGTCTATGATTTAATTTAGGATCACTCTTTACCCTTATCTTGCATTTTCCTTTAGATTCCTTTAATATGGAACAGTTTCTTGGCCTTTCTTTTGGCCTCAGGATACTGACATTTCTGAAGAATATAGGAAATCTTTTTTTGTAGAATGTCCCTCAGTTTGGTTTTGTCTGAAGTTTCCTCGGGGATTAATTCAGGTTATGAATAGCACTGAGTTAATAGTGTCTCTTTCCCATTCTGCTATTTTCCTCTATTTCTTTGTATTAATCGCTTGGACTGCAAGGAGATCCAACCAGTCCATTCTAAAGGAGATCAGTCCTGGGTGTTCTTTGGAAGGAATGATGCTAAAAGCTGAAACTCCAGTACTTTGGCCACCTCGTGCGAAGAGTTGACTCATTGGAAAAGACTGATGCTGGGAGGGATCTGGGGCAGGAGGAAAAGGGGACAACAGATGACGAGATGGCTGGATGGCATCACCGACTCGATGGACGTGAGTTTGAGTGAACTCTGGGAATTGGTGATGGACAGGGAGGCCTGGCATGCTGTGATTCATGGGGTCGCAAAGAGTCAGACATGACTGAGCGACTGAACTGAACTGAACTGAGTAGTGTCTCTTCTTCAGTCCATCACATTGGGAAGAATATGATATGGGTTGGTTCCAATTTTGGTGATATTAACTTTCAGCATTTGGTTAAGGTGGTGTATACNGACTGAGCGACTGAACTGAACTGAACTGAGTAGTGTCTCTTCTTCAGTCCATCACATTGGGAAGAATATGATATGGGTTGGTTCCAATTTTGGTGATATTAACTTTCAGCATTTGGTTAAGGTGGTGTATACAAGTGTTACCAAACCAGGTTTGATTTGCCCAACTTGCAGCAAATCAAAACGCTGAGATGCTGAGATTTGCAGGAAAGACAGGGTTTATTCACAAGGCAGCCAAGTGAGGAGATGAGAGAACAAGTCTCAGATCTACCTCCCCAAGGAAAGAGTCTCAGAGTATTTATGAGATAAAGAATAAAGAAGTTAGGTGGTCTTAGGAGAAGGTGGGAGCATGGGGAAAGGTGGTTGGAAAGAGGTGCAGTAATCAGTGTTCTGCACAGGCATAATTAAGCTACAAGCACCTGCATGTTCAAAACTACATGCACTGAGCATGACCTGATGGAGTTTTCAGCCCTCTGACGTCAGAACGTCACACATGCCCACTTGGAGGGTCAGTGATATGAAGGCAACAAAGCACCATTATGTCTGGAACCATTTAGGCTATCTAAATGACTTTACACTTTAGGCTATGTACATGGCTGCTTGTTTTCTCCAAGCATTAATCATACATCTCCATGTATCTTCCCTTTAGCTTAAAGGATAAATTACTTATTTTCACAGAGAAAAACAATTTTTTTAAACTCCCGACTTGCAAAGAAAAATCCTTGCCAAAATCCACAGTTTTCATATCCTCTATGATCTGTTTAATTATGTATTTATACCAAGTACCATATCAAAGATCTAGAAGCATGCGCCATAATGGTTAAGAGCTCAGACTCTGCAGAGTGTACACCTTGGAATCCTGTCAGGCAATTATTTACTGTGTGATCTTGGTGAGGTGACTTTGGCCCTCTGTTTCCCAGTCTTCTCTTCTGTAAAGTGGGGATAATTGTGATGATACCTCAGAGGGCTGGAGGGAGGAGTATGCTACATTACATGGTTAAGCACTCAATGAAAGTTTGCTGTTATTGTTGTTACCATTTAGGTTTGATGGAATTAAAACTACTTCTCTTGGGATTCCACTATTGCTAAAAGGAGGCTGTACCAAAACACAGCTCAATTTTAGAGGCACTGGGTCTGAGAGAGCAGCAGGTTAAATTTAGAGTTTGAAATTGGGAATGAGATTGGGACTTGGGGCAGGGATTCACAGAGGATTGAATCTGTTGGGGCAAGGCCAGAAGCCAGTGAAGAGAGCAGAGCTGAGCAGTCTGGTGACTTGTGGAAAGAGGACTGCATACTGGTAATTCAAGTCAGAAGAAACATTGACACTGAAGACCATAAGATGCAGATCTCCCCAGAAATGGTAAGAGGGGAGATAGAAAATCTTGAGTGGCAATCAAAACGAATGCTACTCTTCAAGAACATAAATGTCAGGGTGAAGAGGGTCAGGACCCCAGTCATCAACTGAGCTGAGGTCAAGTATTGAGTACATACTCAGCAATTAATGTGGGGCAGTGTGTGGTGTCAAAGCAGATAGTCTAAAACACCAACAGAAAGGACTTGATAACAATGGCCAGTCTGTGTTCTGCATCTGATCCTAGTGTAAACACTGAACTCATGGTCTCCACAATAAGTAAGAGCAGGTCAATTATTTGTGAGACATTTCACTGCACCCTGGGCTTCCCTCATGCTCAGATGGTAAAGCATCTGTCTGCAATGCAGCAGACCCAGGTTCGATCCCTGGGTTGGAAAGATTCCCTGGAGAAGGAAATAGCAGCCCACTCCAATATTCTTGCCTGGAAAATCCCATGGACTGCGGAACCTGGTAGGCTACCATCCGTGGGATGGCAAAGAGTCGGACACAACTGAGTGACTTCACTTTCACTGCACCCTAGCCCTGTGTGACTGAGTGCAAGTGAACCCAATTATGGATGATCAGTGGTTAGAGCCAGATTGAATTGTACTAGATGTTACTTGGCTTCTGAGGGTCTATAACATGGGTATCCAGAAATGAAATGAAAAATAAATACTTGGTGTAACAGCACACACACACCATGAAAAAGATTAAAACATGTTGACTGTGTACCTAAATTAAGCAAATATAGCTAATTATAAGTGTTTTATTACATTTTAAAGGAAATCTACAGAAATATACCCTTTGAGTTTCCAAGTCTTTTCTCAACAGTTCATTTATCTGCATGGTTTGGGTCATGCCCCGGTCCCTGTCTCCTTTGATCCTTGTCTTTTCCTGGTCTGTTTCTGTTGCTCTCTCTTACCATACCTGATAATACAGTCCTGTGAAGTTTTACTATCCTTGTTGCTATTCATGTTGCCAGAGATGACCTTATCCATTGCAATTAGCCACCTGCCCCGCCTTTGTTTAGGACTGTAACTGGGCTTTGCAGCTCTTGATTGCACTTTCTCATACATTTATTGCATTTGTCTTCTTTTTTCAATTTCACTACAACATATTATTGCTATGTCTTACAGACTGGAATACAGGGGTCTGAGCATCTTTTATCCAGAGCTGTGTTGGAATCAACAGACAAACAGCAGAATATTAAAAGCATTGGGCATGTCTTGAAGGAGCACATGTTAAAGCCAGAGTAAGCCAACAAAACCCAAAATGACAGCTGGGTGATGAAAATAAAGTTACTCAATGCTTCCAGGTGGTTTTCTAACTAACCCTGCATGGTTTAGTTTCTGAAATAGCTTCCAACGTTGCCTAAAATGAGCTCCCGAAAGAGGCTTTTGACTTCAGACCCCTGGGATGTGGCAAGGAAAATCAATTAACAGTTTAAAGCACAGGTTTGTGTTTTGCTCAGAAATGAATATCGGAATGGTTAAAGGCAAAAAAGGTTAGTAAAACCGTAAAGAGTACACAAGAATTTGTTGACACAGTTTAGGGGCAAATTACTGAGGAAATGCCAAAGGCTCGATGCTGCCTCAGAAATTAGCCAGAGTGCAGACCTTGAGAATTATTTATCATAGAGATCTAATTGTCATTCATTTGCAGAAATTTCACCATAGCATTTCAAGGCAAATTCGTAGAGGCTTTAAATCACACGTGCTCACATCTCCACCTTCTAAGTACAAGTAATTTCATCCTGTTAAGTGTTAAAGTAGGAGAAAAGTACTATTTGATTATATATAATCAAGTGCTATCAAGTGGCATTGACCTGAAAATAATGGCACTTATAAATAAAGCAGAGTACAGAGGAAAGATATTTATCCAGTGCTTACCATGTACTTTGCATATATTAGATAATCTAATGGACTCTCCCTACATCCTTGTAGACTTCCCTGGTGGTTCAGACAGTAAAGCATCTACCTACAATGCAGGAGACCTGGGTTCAAACCCTGGGTCGTGAAGATCTCCTGGAGAAGGAAATGATAACCCACTCCAGTATTCTTGCCTAGAAAATNTTCTCTTGGGATTCCACTATTGCTAAAAGGAGGCTGTACCAAAACACAGCTCAATTTTAGAGGCACTGGGTCTGAGAGAGCAGCAGGTTAAATTTAGAGTTTGAAATTGGGAATGAGATTGGGACTTGGGGCAGGGATTCACAGAGGATTGAATCTGTTGGGGCAAGGCCAGAAGCCAGTGAAGAGAGCAGAGCTGAGCAGTCTGGTGACTTGTGGAAAGAGGACTGCATACTGGTAATTCAAGTCAGAAGAAACATTGACACTTAAGACCATAAGATGCAGATCTCCCCAGAAATGGTAAGAGGGGAGATAGAAAATCTTGAGTGGCAATCAAAACGAATGCTACTCTTCAAGAACATAAATGTCAGGGTGAAGAGGGTCAGGACCCCAGTCATCAACTGAGCTGAGGTCAAGTATTGAGTACATACTCAGCAATTAATGTGGGGCAGTGTGTGGTGTCAAAGCAGATAGTCTAAAACACCAACAAAAAGGACTTGATAACAATGGCCAGTCTGTGTTCTGCATCTGATCCTAGTGTAAACACTGAACTCATGGTCTCCACAATAAGTAAGAGCAGGTCAATTATTTGTGAGACATTTCACTGCACCCTGGGCTTCCCTCATGCTCAGATGGTAAAGCATCTGTCTGCAATGCAGCAGACCCGGGTTCGATCCCTGGGTTGGAAAGATTCCCTGGAGAAGGAAATAGCAGCCCACTCCAATATTCTTGCCTGGAAAATCCCATGGACTGCGGAACCTGGTAGGCTACCATCCGTGGGATGGCAAAGAGTCGGACACAACTGAGTGACTTCACTTTCACTGCACCCTAGCCCTGTGTGACTGAGTGCAAGTGAACCCAATTATGGATGATCAGTGGTTAGAGCCAGATTGAATTGTACTAGATGTTACTTGGCTTCTGAGGGTCTATAACATGGGTATCCAGAAATGAAATGAAAAATAAATACTTGGTGTAACAGCACACACACACCATGAAAAAGATTAAAACATGTTGACTGTGTACCTAAATTAAGCAAATATAGCTAATTATAAGTGTTTTATTACATTTTAAAGGAAATCTACAGAAATATACCCTTTGAGTTTCCAAGTCTTTTCTCAACAGTTCATTTATCTGCATGGTTTGGGTCATGCCCCGGTCCCTGTCTCCTTTGATCCTTGTCTTTTCCTGGTCTGTTTCTGTTGCTCTCTCTTACCATACCTGATAATACAGTCCTGTGAAGTTTTACTATCCTTGTTGCTATTCATGTTGCCAGAGATGACCTTATCCATTGCAATTAGCCACCTGCCCCGCCTTTGTTTAGGACTGTAACTGGGCTTTGCAGCTCTTGATTGCACTTTCTTATACATTTATTGCATTTGTCTTCTTTTTTCAATTTCACTACAACATATTATTGCTATGTCTTACAGACTGGAATACAGGGGTCTGAGCATCTTTTATCCAGAGCTGTGTTGGAATCAACAGACAAACAGCAGAATATTAAAAGCATTGGGCATGTCTTGAAGGAGCACATGTTAAAGCCAGAGTAAGCCAACAAAACCCAAAATGACAGCTGGGTGATGAAAATAAAGTTACTCAATGCTTCCAGGTGGTTTTCTAACTAACCCTGCATGGTTTAGTTTCTGAAATAGCTTCCAACGTTGCCTAAAATGAGCTCCCGAAAGAGGCTTTTGACTTCAGACCCCTGGGATGTGGCAAGGAAAATCAATTAACAGTTTAAAGCACAGGTTTATGTTTTGCTCAGAAATGAATATCGGAATGGTTAAAGGCAAAAAAGGTTAGTAAAACCGTAAAGAGTACACAAGAATTTGTTGACACAGTTTAGGGGCAAATTACTGAGGAAATGCCAAAGGCTCGATGCTGCCTCAGAAATTAGCCAGAGTGCAGACCTTGAGAATTATTTATCATAGAGATCTAATTGTCATTCATTTGCAGAAATTTCACCATAGCATTTCAAGGCAAATTCGTAGAGGCTTTAAATCACACGTGCTCACATCTCCACCTTCTAAGTACAAGTAATTTCATCCTGTTAAGTGTTAAAGTAGGAGAAAAGTACTATTTGATTATATATAATCAAGTGCTATCAAGTGGCATTGACCTGAAAATAATGGCACTTATAAATAAAGCAGAGTACAGAGGAAAGATATTTATCCAGTGCTTACCATGTACTTTGCATATATTAGATAATCTAATGGACTCTCCCTACATCCTTGTAGACTTCCCTGGTGGTTCAGACAGTAAAGCATCTACCTACAATGCAGGAGACCTGGGTTCAAACCCTGGGTCGTGAAGATCTCCTGGAGAAGGAAATGATAACCCACTCCAGTATTCTTGCCTAGAAAATCCCATGGAGGGAGGAGTCTGGTAGGCTACAGTCCATGGGGTCACAAAGAGTCGGAAAGGACAGAGTGACCTCACTTTCTTTCTTTCTTTTTTACATCCTTGTAAGATAAGATTATTAGTAATCTCCTAAAGTGAGTACGTAGGCGTGCCCACTAAATCACTTCAGTCCTGTCTGACTCTTTGTGACCCTATGGACTATAGCCCGCCAGGCTCCTCTGTTCCTGAGTGCATCACAGACTCAAATAATTTTTCAGTGTACAATAGACTGGAATACCATCCTAAATGATTAGACTCTGTGTTTGAAAATAAAACATGCAAATTACTCAGTTAATTCAAATTTTACAGTTGAGTCAAGTGACCTTGTTTCATTCCTTGCTGAAAAAAAAAGTCCACTTGCTGAGTAACTTAGAAAAAAAAAATTTTTTTTTTGTATTATTGAGAGGTGGTCCAGCCACAGCATTTGAAAGGATGTCAAACAAGCTGGTTAAAAGCTGGTTAAATGTATTTGGTTTGGGGGAATCTGATGTAATTATCCTCCTACTTCAGACTTGATGAGAGCAGTTTACATAAGTTACCTTATTAAATTACCCCAGAATCCTATGAGGTATGAATTATTCATATTTTACAAATGAGAAAAAAAAAAAGTTCAGAAATGTTAGCATGATGCCAAGACTTCACACCAAGACAACGACAAAGGCAAGGCCCAAAGTCTAAATGTGTCTAAAGCTCCAAAGCCCATGTCTGTCTACTGCTTTACGTGGTAATCTCTGCATGATAGTATCTTTAACAAACAATAGGAAGAAATTTCTTTGAATTTTAAACCACAAAGTGAACTGCCTCACTAAATGCAGGGTCCATCAGAAAATTTTTCTTCAATGCGAATTTTACGTATTTCCTATTTTTCTCCTTCAGGGAGTGGCAGAAGGAATAAAGGAGAAAGCTTTGCTGTTATTTCCAAGTGATTCTGCGTGAATCATGCCATGGCTGTGTCTCCTACATGAGTAGCGTCATTTTGATGAAGTAAAGCTCTCAAGTCCCATGTCTACACTCTGGAATGACTTGACTGACCAGCAATAGAAAGGCCAATACCTACCACTCTCCTTTCAGCTCTGCAAAATCAAGCTTAGCATTATTGTTTAAACAGGCAGGAGTGAGCAGGCATGGTATTAAGTTGAATGTTAATTTTAATAAAAATAGAGAGTTGATGGACTTTAGAGTTAGAGTCGAGTTTGAGTCTTCCTCTTAAAGACTAAAAATGTGGCAAGTTATTCTATTTCTCTGAGCCTCAGTTCTATTATCTAGACATTTCTTAAACCATATTTCTTCGATTTCCAATCCATTTGAGGAAAAATATTTCTGTAAAATTCACTGAAGTTAATTACCAGCAAAATAAAACTCAGACATATAAAATATACACTCATTTTTGGATGATTAGATTTAACAGTCAAAAAAATTACCCTAATTGTTAAAAGTCTCTAGACACCTACTGTCAGTTTTTCATCTCACTGTGGACTAGAAAGAAAGAGCTCATTGCCTGCCACCCCAGTCCAGGAACTGCATTTTGAACAGCACTGATCTTTGAGGATAAAAATATCTTTAATCATTGGAGGTTGGTTGTTAAAATTCAATGCATAATGTATGTGAAATGCTTAGGAAAGTTCCTGGCACGTACAAAGCATAAGGAAATTCCACTTTCTTCAAATAAAATTGCACCCAGAACCTCTAAGGAAGCAGAAACAGGTGGAGAATCTCCTGGGAAGAGTGAGTGAGGTAAGCCCCTGACTGAGGGCACTTAACCTTGTACCCCAACTTCACCTTTCCCACTGCGGTTTTCTTGTTCTTTCTCTCGCTCCTGCTCTCACTCTCAACTCTAGCTCTGTCTCTTCCCTTCCTGTTGCCGCCACGCTATCGTCCTCATGGTGGGATGAAATTTGTTCCCATGCAGAGTCAGAAACCACAGACAAGGAGTATCAACAGTGCAGTTTCTTTACAAAGGATAAAGTTCTGGTCCCAATTCAACATGTCTGTTCAGTTCCATGAGCCCTTTGGCATAGAGGTTCTTGAGCCAGATTTGTGATCCACCCCCAGCTCTATTCTTTCATTCTTATTTGCCTCTGGAAAGTCACTTATTAATTCTGGGTTTCAGTTTCCTCACGTATAACGTGGGGGAAAAAACAGTACCTGTCTGATAGGATTGTCGTGAAGATGAAATGAGCTAATACAGATCAAGGGCTGAGTAGAGCATCTGTGACGTAATAAGCAACCTGCTCTGTAAGTGTCAGCTGTCGAAATCATCATCATAGTCACTGGGAAATTCCTGGGTCCTTCACTTCTCACCTCCTGATCAATATCCACACAGATAAAGTCGTTATGAATGGACCCTAGAAAAACACCCTCCTACACAAAATCCCTCGACATCCTGTTGTAACACCCACCTGAGTATGATCCTTAAATCTTAATTTCTACCTGGAGAGAGACTTTTCCCCTGAACAAATGGTGCAGAAATGATCTCATCTTTTAAGTGAGAATCCTCCCGCTACTCACCTGGATGTGGCTCATTCACATAGGGCTACAGTCAATCCTAACACAAGTCCCTACTGTCTCTTCCACATATCATGAGAAACAACGGCAATGCGCTGTTATCCCGAAACCATTTTCTCACTGTAGGTTTCGTATCAATTACCTAGTGCCACACAATAATACTACATAGCAAACCACCACAAACCACACAGCAATAAACATTTATTACTCATGCATCTGGGAGGTGTGCTCAGAAACTTTGCTGATTTTGGCTCAGTTATTCCACATATCATGAGAAACAACGGCAATGCGCTGTTATCCCGAAACCATTTTCTCACTGTAGGTTTCGTATCAATTACCTAGTGCCACACAATAATACTACATAGCAAACCACCACAAACCACACAGCAATAAACATTTATTACTCATGCATCTGGGAGGTGTGCTCAGAAACTTTGCTGATTTTGGCTCAGTTAAGCAATTCTTTTGGTCTTGGTGGGACTTGCTTATATGTGCAGGGATCGGCTGGGTGTTGACTGATCTAGACTGTCTCTGCTGGGGTGGCTGGGGTGACTTTATTTTGTTCTGTGTGTCCCTGATCCTCCATCAAGCTAACATAGACATGTTCTCGTGGCGACGGCAGGGTAAGAGAACAAGTGGAAACTCAAGTACTTTCCAGGTCTTGGCTTGCGCCGCACTTGTTAACATTGCATTGGCCAAAGCAAGTCACAAGGCTAGGCCCAGAATAGGAGTGGGATCGCAAGCACTATAAAGTTACATGGCAACAGGCATGGGTAGTGTGCTCATTAAATGTTAATTCTGCCTTCCATTTCCTTATACTCCTGTCCAATTAGATCAGAAAAACCACTTGCTGATTCATATTACTAAGTCACGACCTTATCTCAAGCCAAGATTTTATTGAATATACACTCCAGGATTTGTACTGTTTCTTTGTTTTAATGGAATCTGTAATTTTCCTCTTCTTTCTTTTCCCCACTAGACAGAAAAGTAGCAAAAGAAAACAGGTTCATTTTTAATAATGGATATCTGAACATTTCATGTCCTAATCCCTAGGATGACTTATAACTCCTATTGGGACCGGTCTCCATCCCATGGTACTATGTTAGTCTCAACAAATGAATTTAACACACAAGGAATAATACTCAAAGAGCTACTTATTAGAGTTGAATGCTTTTCTCATAAAACCTGCAAAATATAAAATGAGCTTTCTTACTGAAGGTAGACTCTAGGGAGATTTCCTGTGTTAGGAATTTGATATCTTCCTCTCAAATAAAAAAAAATACTGCATTTTTCCTTTCTGAGAGTGTTTCCTAACAAAGTTATTATTCCATTTCTTGGGGAGGAAAATGATTTTTTCATTTGCATGAAACTTCCCCAGTGACATCTTCATCCAATGGAAACAAGAAGTCCTACTATTATCAGTTAACTCTCCGGTTAGTGACTTTGTGGGAGGGTTCCTGGAAAGCATCAGTTGTTTCAGAAAAGGTCCCCTTCCACTCTAAGATGAAAATCAGAACTTCCTCAGCCTTCTTGCACAACAAGCTACTTGAGCACATGCATGATTACGTATGGAGGAGGATAAGGCAATGAGAGAGGGCAACGTTCTTGCCCAAACTCTAGCCTGCAGTTGCTTTGGGCCCCTTTATTTGTTATACCCAAGGTCATTAGGATAATTCGTCCTAAGGATGTGTGGAAGAAGTCACCAGCCCTGTGTAAGGGTGGGATCGCATAAAGACCCTCCCAGTTCTCCCCATATTTATGTAACTGACCTCATACTTTTGCATAAAACCTGGACTCTGGGATGGGATAGCAAGGAGTTAGTATCTTAACTAGGCTGTTTACAAACTCTGTGACTTTGAAAATTTGAAATGATTTGTATGAGTTTGAGGCTACTCATCTATAAAATGTTTCTTACACCTACAATGATATCTGACGTACAGAAAGTCACTAATCCCAATTTCCTATATTCCCACTACATCTCCTCTCCTAACTTTCTCCCCCACCCTCTCTTGGTCCTTTATTCTCACCTGAGCCTCAAGTCTCACAGCCACTGCTTACCCCAGAGAGAGAGAGAGAAAGAGAAAGAGAGCCAGTCAGAGATGGACTAAAAGAAGCTAAATCTTGTTTGCAGGAACATTCGGCTTCAGATTCATCTGTGCAGAAAAGCAGTAATGTGTTGATACTTGAAAAGAAGAGACTCCAGAAAAAAGAAGAGGGAGCATGGGGTCTCATCCTGAGGAGAAGGGGAAACGTGGAATGTTTAGGGTTTCACTGGCATGAGACCGAGGCTTTCAGGGAGAGGGGAAGACTGAAATTACTTTGATTTTCATGGAAATTATCATCTGACTTTGATCTTGACAGAATGTCACTGAGTCAAATTCTGAAGTTTAGATTTGAAGTGAGAGATTTGGGGGAGGGAGTGCAAGCTGAAAGAATAGATGGGGGGGTGGGGAGGAAGTAGATTTCTTTATGAGGAAGCAATTCTGTGTGTGTGGGTGGGTGGATGGGGGTGTGTGAAGAGAATGGGCATGGCAGATGCAGAAAGAGGGATTGGCCTTTCCTCCCTGCCTACAGGAATTCAGGTTTAAAACACGTTTTAGATGAACTGAAAGAAGACTGTTCCTAATTTTTCTCAGATCCATGCTAGTTATAAATGCTAGAGAAAAAATCAGATTGAAGAATGTCTGGTAACACAGAACACTGTAAACCTTTTATTACCATATTTGTGGCTTCTGGGGTATGCTTTTAATGTCATCTTAAGATGTTGCTCACTTAAAACAATTGTTCTTAATTTTAAATTAAATTAAAAAACCAACCCAAGTATCTCACTCCCTTCAATTAATTTTCCTTTTAAGTATATGAGTTCCTTGCTGAAGAAGCTGGAGCCAGCTGGCTCTGAAAATAATGCATCAGTTCAGTAGTCAAAGGCTTTGGCGTAGTCAATAAAGCAGAAGTAGATGTTTTTCTGGAATTCTCTTGCTTTTTTGAAAATAATGCATACATAGTTTAAGTATTTTCATGCTTAAAGAGATATATTAATTATGTAAAATAATATTAAGATAAAAAGCAGCACATTTTGCAGCACAACTTTTCCTGCAAATAGTCTGGTCCTGGCTCATCACAACTGGCTGTGTGAACTTGGCTGGAGTTGTTAACGTCCCTGAACCTTAACTCCTTCATGTGGATTTTGTTCCATCACTCAGTCATGTCTAACTCTTTGTGACCCCATGGACTGCAGCATGCCAGGTCCCTCTGTCCTCCACTATCTCCTGGAATTTGTTCAAATTCCTGTTCATTGAGTCAGGGATGCTAACTAACCATCTCATCCTCTACTGCCCCCTTCTCCTTTTGCTTTCAGTCTTTCCCAACATCAGGGTCTTTTCCAATAGATCATCTCTTCGTATGAGGTGGCCAAAGTATTGGAGCTTCAGGTTCAATATCAGTCCTTCCAATGACAGTCAGGGTTGATTTTCCTTAGGATTGACTGGTTTGATCTCCAATCCAGGGATCGAACCCATGTTTCCTGCTTGGTGGGTGGATTCTTTACCACTGAGCCCCCTGGGAATCCTTATCCATATAACACCCTGTGTTGTGCTTAGTCACTCAGTTGTGTCTGACTCTTTGCGACCCCGTGGAGTGTAACCCACCAGGCTCCTCTGTCCACGGACATTCTCCAGAGAATACTGGAGTGGGTTGCTATGCCCTCCTCCAGGGGATCTTCCCAACCCAGGGACTGAACCCAGGTCTCCTGCACTGCAGGCAGACTCTTTACTGTCAGCCCTGAGGGAGGCCCATATAACATCTTGCTGCTGCTGCTGCTAAGTCGCTTCAGTCGTGTCCGACTCTGTGCGACCCCATAGACAGAAGCCCACCAGGCTCCCCCAACCCTGGGATTCTCCAGGCAAGAACACTGGAGTGGGTTGCCATTTCCTGCTCCAATGCATGAAAGTGAAAAGTGAAAGTGAAGTCGTTCAGTTGTGTACGACTCCTAGCAACCCCATGGACTGCAGCCCACCAGGCTCCTCCGTCCATGGGATTTTCCAGGCAAGAGTGCTGGAGTGGGGTGCCATTGCCTTCTCCGATACAACACCTTAAACAAAGTTAATTTGAAATAAGTCCATTCTCTTCTTAGATTCTGTGAATTGTAGTCTATAAGCAAACTAATTTCTCCAATTTCCTCATCTATAAAATGGAAATTATAATGGTGTCTATCCTATTAGGCTTGTTGTGAGGTCTGCATCAGAAAATGTTTGCAAAGAGCTTAGCATAATGACTGGCACTTAGGAAGTGCTCCAAAAACGTAGGTTTAGAAAAGGACAAGAGAAGCTGCTGTGCTTCAGTCAGATCATTCTCTGCAATTCTATTTTAGGCACTGTGGGCTCCCCAGTGTGTATACATGAACGATGTTAATGCAGAGTTAGCAAATGATGATGGTGATGATGATTGCAGTAACCAGGCTCTATTCAGAATGCTTTATCCGTGTTAACACATTTAATTTTCATGCCAACCCTATGAGACAGAAAAAATTATCATCCCTGTTCTTATAGAGGAGGAATCTGAGAGACAGAGAGGTTAAGTGACTTGCCTTATGCCCGAGCTAGTAAAGATCACCCTTTATTTGGAAACCAGAACTGATCCTGAAGTATCTGAAAAAAAAAAACAAAACAGAAAATTACTCCTCTATTAGGCTCTTTGGTTTTTCAAGGATGCTCAGAAAGTTGAATGACTAAATGATGCATAATCCTCAGTCACCCTCTCCCCAAATTCCTCACCTATGTCTAGCAGTTTCTTGCCACCTGGCGCTAATGAACATGCAAAAGAAAATCTCAACATTTGTCTAATGACGTTAACTAATGCTGCCCCCTGCATGGTGATTATGAGTGGAGCTGTGCTGTGGCTTCAGCAAGCAGGTGGTGGAAGTTCTTAATGAAAATTGCATACAGATTATAGCGTTTTGGTATATTTTAGGATGAAATTCACTAAGGGTTCAAAACCTTTTCCAATTGGCTCACTTATCCTTACCACTAACAGGAGGGCTTGATGTAAAGAACTGGAAGCATGGGAAGAACTAAATATAAACTGCATTAGAGCTGCCCCCATGGTAGAGAAATGGCTCAGAATGAATTGCATACAGATTATAGCGTTTTGGTATATTTTAGGATGAAATTCACTAAGGGTTCAAAACCTTTTCCAATTGGCTCACTTATCCTTACCACTAACAGGGGGGCTTGATGTAAAGAACTGGAAGCATGGGAAGAACTAAATATAAACTGCATTAGAGCTGCCCCCATGGTAGAGAAATGGCTCAGAATGATGATGAATAAAGCTTCTGGGGTGCTTTTCATGAAAGGAACTGACAGCAGGCAAAACATGGACACAGAAGGCCAATTCTGGCTAAAGAGTCCTGGCATAGATTGAGACTTTTTCTATTGGGGAGTGGGAAGTTTGCTAAGAATTATGAACTATATACACCAAGTTGTATGTGTAAGTGAATAAATGAACTTGAAGAATTGGATGTGGTTAAGAAAGATAAAGGAAATGATGAATTCCTTTCTACAACAAGAGGAGAGATTTATTCATGCTAATGCTGGAAGCTGAAGTATTGAAAAATGGCTCAATAACAATAGAACAACTTATGGTTATTCCAGAGAAATAGATTGGAGAGGAAAAATTCTTCTTATTCTCTTTTGCTTGGTATACTTTATAAAGTCATGCTAAAATGTTCATTTTTTTCACCTCTAACTGCAGTAAGTATATTCAGATATAATTAAGTATATATTGCTAAACAGGAAAACAAGACAAGCAGAAAAGGTCAAAAACCCATCTCATTATTTTCAGGACAATTTTCCAGGGTTAAGAAGAAAACTTGCTTTGTAGTAATTTTAAAAGCCTTTAGACTTTTGTTTTTAGTCATTTCTGTTTTTTTTTTTTCTTAATTTTTTCTACTAATTCAATTGCTTGAGAGGAAAGAATCTGTATTCAAAATCCCCAATTCTCAGCAATTGCATTCAAACACTACCATTTGTTAGTCAGCATATCCACTTTTCGTTTAGATTTCAAAGTTTGTTTTTAACCATAGTCCAATATTTTCCTGTTTAGTTTTCCCTATAACTGGTTCAACCTATATTTCTCATTTCTCAAAATGACAGTGAGTTCAATGGCAACATGTTTATCACTGAGGGTGGGCTTCAAATGTGTGCAAATTAAGTCCAACTGTCCTAACTCTCCAATGGGAGGACTATTTAAAGTATTTCAGGATTGACAGATTATTTTTCTGTTTACAACTGGAACTTCTTCTAATGACAAATACTAATTTCTGATAGTTTGAGCTTATCTAGGAGACATCACTGGCTTTAAGGAAACTGAAGTGTTCTTTGTTATTCTTAGTTACTCATCACTGAACAAAGCTGTGTTTTCACATGAAGCAAGAAGACTGAAATCCTACACCATTTTTATATGCTCACAAATACTATTATGGGCATGCACACATGGGGGTCCAACTCTATTCTTAATTATTCATGCTAGTAGAAAGGAGACTGAGACAGAGCTATGCACAATCCAAAATCCTTATACATTTCAGTTTAGAAAGTCCTGCTTGACTTTCATTTGGAGATGGAAAATTTACCAAAGGGATACATGAAATAAGTATTTATTAGGCATCTGCTGTATAAAGTATTCTGAGTACTGGGGGACATTACAGGGTATAAAAGGAATACCTGGTAAGTGGTTTGCTGAGAGATCAATCAACAGGAGGGAAAACAGCACAGCGGTGATGCTCTCTTGAGAAGGCAGGGCAATGATGGATCAACTCATAGGAAATAATTGCCAACTCCTAGTTATGAGACAGTGAAAAACAGAGCTCGCTTCTTGGGTGAAATTTATCTTTGCTCCAGAATTGAAGGGCACATTGGCCATAGTTTTCAAGAATGGAAACATATTCCAGAACCCCAGAAAATCACAGAGAGGGAAGACCAAATAAAATCACCACCTTTCAGCTTCAGGATGGGTTGTGGTAAGTGACTTATCTAATGTAAAATGTGTCAACAGCAGAACAGAGCCTAACATTTCTGTTTCATGAACCCTCACTGAGTGGAGAAACAGTGTCCTGGTATTCTATCACTGGATTAAGTTCCATTTCTTCACAGAACAGTTTTAATAGTTACTGTGACTATGGGCACGTAAGACACAACCAGTTAAATCAGTTTCATCAGTTCCATTGACTTAACTGAGGTTGAAAACGACATACCAAGCCAGCCAATGTCCAAGTCACGTTGAAAAACGTGTTCCTCATCACACCTGCCCCACATATTTTTTCATACTGACCATATAGCTAGAATGCACCAGTATGATAGTACCAGTTGTTAGAATAGTAAAACATTTGTATTCTCGTTGGTAAGATTGCATCTCTGATAGACCCTTCAAATGCCTTCACAACCACAAGAGCCACCTAGACTTCTCAAATAGTCTAGTCTCCATAATCTAGTAACTGAAGGAGACACAATCAGGCCCCTGAGGACCCTGCTTCATTCTGACTGGCCAGTGCTTGGGTCAGCATTTATTCTGATCGGTCAATACCAATAGTGTGCCCGTGGTTATTACTCTTACCTTTCACTTCCATATTGTTCATGCTATTCCCTCTGCCTTGAATGCTTTTTCTCATTTCACCTGTTCACATTTTCTCTCATGTCTGTCACAGGGAACTGGATTACACAATATCTGTGGTGGTAGAACTATATCTATTAGGCTCCTGTCTTTACAGCCAAGACTGGAGCTTCAAACAGGCAAGAAGGCTGGCACCCCCAAAACAAAGAAGGGCTTAAACCCTGTGCCCTTGCCTCTCATTTTGGTGATGAGAGTATCCTTCCAAAGCCAGGGCTTTTTATCACAGAGCTAGACGTACACACCAAAGACAGAAGTCAGAATAAGCTAAAGGAGTTCGAAGGGGATGGTAGACACGCTGCAGGCCCAGCTGCTTGCTTCACACCAACAAGGTGAGTTAGCTGATCAGCATCAACGTGTATCCACTACACACTGGCTGCTGCTTCCCTTCAGCCTGTAGCAATAATCTCCTGTGTGGCCCATCCTAAATAAATTTACAGAAAGGGAATTCTGGGGAATGTAGTCAGCCTGGCCATGGTGACCTATTAAAAAGCTATCACACCTTGGTATGAAGGCCGAAGTGCCATTCCCTTCCTGTTTCATCCTGTTCTCATCTGGTCAGGCTGGAAGTCCTCATTCCCTCCTTTGAGTTCCCAAAGCCTTCGAAACAAAACCACATGGTATCATTTAGCATGCCACTTGCCTTTTAATTTTTAGTCTGCTCATTGTATTCCCACCACTGTAAGGACGGTAAGCTCCTTCAAGTTAGGATCTGAAGGTCATTACATTGCCTAACACATGATGAATGGCTCATAAAGGTTCATGGAATCAATGAGGGAATTGTTGAATGAATAATGAACTGACTGACGTAACACAGAGAAGCTATGGAAAGCAAGATTCAAGGGTAGTGTGGTTCACTAACTACACAACAAATTATCTCCAAAGCTTAGCACCTTGAATAAAGCTATTAGTTCTCAGGTTCTGAGAGTCCTGAATCTGGGAGCAGCTTCGTGGTTCATGCTGGTTCAGGGTATCTGGTGAAGTCACAGTCAAACTATTGCTTGGGACTGTAGACTTTGAACAGGCTGCAGGATCAGCTTCCAATCTCACGCACGTGAGCTGTTCTGTTCAGTCACCCAGTATTGTCTGACTCTTTGCAGCCCCACAGGCTGCAGCATGCCAGGCTTCCCCGTCCTTCATCTCCCGGAGCTTGTTCAGACTTGTCTCCATTGAGTTGGTGAAGCCATCCAGCCATCTCATCCTCTGCCGTCCCCTTCTCCTCCTGCCCTCAGTCATCTCTGTCACGTGAAACTTTCTATTGGGCACAACATGGCAGCTGGCTCCTCACAGAGCAAGGGATTCAGAAGAGAGAGGGGCAATAACACATTGCAATTCTGACCTGCTCTCTGAGTCACACACTGTGTTTTTCACTTTGTCTTAGTTAGAAGTGAGTCACCCAATAGGCGAAACAGAGAAGGCAATGGCACCCCACTCCAGTACTCTTGCCTGGAAAATCCCATGGACAGAGGAGCCTGGTGGGCTGCAGTCCATGGGGTCGCTAGGAGTGGACACAACTGAGCGACTTCACTTTCACTTTTCACTTTCATTCTTTGGAGAAGGAAATAGCAGTCCACTCCAGTGTTCTTGCCTGGAGAATCCCAGGGATGGGGGAGCCTGGTAGGCTGTGATCTATGGAGTCACGCAGAGCCAGACATGACTGAAGTGACTTAGCAGCAGCAGCAGCACCCACACCCAATAGGAGGAGGGGATTACGCAGAGCATGAATCCCCTGAGGCTGCCTCACAGGTGGGAGGGAGTAAGGCTTTGGGCAGGGGGCCTTGACACACAGTTCTTTAGCTGACCTCAGAATTCAATTCACTTCCCACTATGTAAGTGTCTAGAGTCAAGTTCTTTCTTTTCTTTTTTATTCTGTGTGTGTGTGTGTGTGTGTGTGTGTGTATGTGAAATCTCAGTTCAGCTCAGTGCAGTCGCTCAGTCGTGTCTGATTCTTTGCGACCCCATGAATCGCAGCTCTCCAGGCCTCCCTGTCCATCACCGACTCCTGGAGTTCACTCAGACCCATGTCCATCGAGTC
>SJYX01024871.1:93553-151357 GCA_006410675.1 Oreotragus oreotragus
TCAGTCGTGTCCCACTCTTTGCATCCCCATGAATCGCAGCTCTCCAGGCCTCCCTGTCCATCACCGACTCCTGGAGTTCACTCAGACTCACGTCCATCGAGTCTGTGATGCCATCCAGCCATCTCATCCTCTGTCGTCCCCTTCTCCTCCTGCCCCCAATCCCTCCCAGCATCAGAGTCTTTTCCAATGAGTCAACTCTTCTCATGAGGTGGCCAAAGTACTGGAGTTTCAGCTTTAGCATGAAAATAAGCCTTTAATGTCAAGTCAAAAATTGGATTTTGTGGGAATACTTTAAAAGAAGAACAAGGAGAGGAACCCAATTTGGAGCTAACCTCTCTTTACTAAAATGATTTCCCCTGCTGCAGTCAGGTTTGTTTTGGCCTCTAGAAAATACTGGTTAAAAAAAAAAAAGTAAACAGCAGTTCTGATTTCACACACACACATATGCATATGTATGCACACAATCCTGAGTCTGTATCATCAAAACAGATATTGTTACCTAGTCTGGGGAGTTTAGACTAGCTTTACATGGACAGTAATAATAGATATATTTGTTCAACAGCTAGTACAGCCAAAATAGTTAATGAGCATGTACTAAGCACCAGGCGCTGTGCTAAGAGTTTTTCATATGTTATCAAATTTAATTCTGAAACAACCCTGTAGGTTAGGTACTACTATTTCTCCCGTTTTTTAAAACAGATGAATATAATGAGGCTTAGAGGAATTGCATGAGTTAGAGAGACAATTAAAGAAATTACTTATGTAAACTCACACTGATAGCTGTTGCTAGGACCAGCACTCTGCATTCTTAAGTGCATCGTTTCACAGCTGTCGCCATCCTTCTGGGTGACATGCTAGGTGCTAGGGTTGGTGCCTATATTCATTGCTCATTCTTCTCTATAACCCTTTGAAGTAAGTGTTATTATCCCCCTTTTATGGGTGAGAAAGTTCACAGAAGACATTGCTTGCTTTAGCCCACACAGTTAATAGAAGAGCAGTCTAGGATTCAAGCCCCACAACTGTCTGAATCAAAGGTCCATATTCCTTCTACTATGTGTATTGCTTTCGAGCTCAGGGGTTTCCCAGCTTCATATCATAACCTATTAGTGTATAGAGAGGTCAAGTAATTGTGTCCTAACCAGCCCTTTAAACACTAGAGTAGAATAGAATATAACAGAAGAGAAGATAACTGAACAGAAAATACTAGTGTGCATCACACATAGGAAATGGCACCCCACTCCAGTCCTCTTGCCTGGAGAATCCCATGGATAGAGGAGTCTGGTAGGCTACAGTCCATGGGGTGGCAAAGAGTCAGACACGACTGAGCGACTTCACTTTCACTTCACATAGTGATGATGAGGCACTGCTTAGTGAAAGTTTTATTTCAATTATGTGTATCAGCATGATGTGTGATCATGCATGTGTGCGTGTGCACATGTGTGTATATATTAATATGTAAAATGCATTTCTTATTCTGGTTGCCATGAAAAGCATCTGAAAGCCTCTGTCTGAGCCACTCCATCTGTTCTTAAGGTCACTGTCAACAGTGTTTATGTTTTAATGATAACTTACCTACACTGTACACATTTTCTTTTGACCCTAAACCACTCAGACAAAGGTGGTTATAAAGATCAACTTCCTAGTGTCCTTACTACTAAATAATTAAAGAAAACCATATGCAACTCACTAGCTATGTGTGACTTTTGCCAAGTTACTAACCCTGTCTAAAGGCAGCCTCCCTGAGTTTTACTTTCTCCATCTTTTAAGTACCATAATTATGTGCTCACTTATGTTGCAAGGATTGACTGAGATCATGTGGATGTCTCAAGACACATGTGCCCAAAACAACCATTAAATAAGTACTAGCAATTATTAAGTTATCTACAGACAGTCGCTAACAACTTAAGACAGTAGAAACCATATTTTGAACTTCCAAGTTTGATCTTTTCCCTGGACTGTGTGTGATACTCTTGTGCTTGGCAGTGGCTGAAGCACAGCTCCCAACCAGCCACGCCATCACAAGAATGAATGACACAAACACAACCATTCTGTTTTTCACCTTCAGTACAGTATCCAAGAAATTACATGAGCTATTCAACACTTTATTATGAAATAGGCGTTGTGAGAGATGATTTTGCCCAACTGTAGGCAAATGTGTGTTACACAGGTTTAAAGCTAGGCTAAGCTCTGATGTTCAGTAGGTTGAGTGTACTAAGTGAATTTTGGGGGATTTAATGTCATTTTCAACTTACAGTGAATTTCTTGGGACATAATCCCATCATAACTAGAGAAAGATCTGTACATAGACTGGAGGGGTTTTAATTGAGAGTCTCATGTTCAAGGAAATAAAAGGATAAGGAGGAAAATGTACTTTTCTCTAGCTTTGAATCCTCGAACCTCATGAAAACATAAATTAAGTAGGTCTGCAATGGTCCAATTTATTTATCCAACACCTACTGAATGTCTACTATGTGCCAAAGATGGGCTAATCAGCAATGACATACCAAGAGTTTTTAGAGTCAGATCCAAATTTACAGATGCTTCCTAAAGTTGGGGTTTATTAGACGAGCAGAGTGATAAATCACACTGGCACCTCATTTTATGATTTTAGACAAGAGTGATCATCACTTAACTCTTACACATAAGCTCTGTCAGATGAACTTCAGCGATAATAGCCTCATTTTTTTAAAGCCTTATCCACCTGGCATTCGATTGATTGAATCTGAGGTCCTCACTTTCCATTTTTACAGCTTGGTTCCTTCTCCCGACATGTCACAATTGGGAGGATTGATTTTCTTTGTACACCGTCTTTTCTCCTTTCCAATTCCCAGCTCCCCATTTTTCTTTTCTACTCCTGCTCTCCACCATTGATTCTCTTCCGTGTTCTGTCTACTATCTCTAGCCCTGAGCTAAGGGACCCAGCTCTTCTTTCTTATACACATTTCTAATGAGAGGTGGATTAGCAAGAAATAAAAGTGTGGTTCTTAGGGGGGGAAAGCCACCATATCCCAGGACACTGATTTCTAATTGTTTGCCACACATCTTTGCTTTGAAAGGCAGGGAGCTTGCCAAAGGAAAATTGCCTTTCCATACCTAAGGTGTGTGTATGCAACTTAACATTCCTTCCCAAAGGGTCAAGTACAAAAGCAGGGCCTCAAAAATGCTGGTTGACTTTAATTGAACATAAAAAATGATGACACTTTAGCCTGGATTTACTATTTGAGTCAAAAGCAGTTGTTTTTACATTTGTGTGCCCCTTAAAACTTCAAAGTATTTTCGCACACATTTTCTTTTATTTCACACATTTATACTTCCACTGCTTCATAAAACCAGTGAGAACAAGAATTATCTGATGTTATAAGAACTCTGCGAAGTAGCTGCTGCTGCTGCTAAGTCACTTCAGTCGTGTCCGACTCTGTGTGACCCCATAGAAGGCAGCCCACCAGGCTCCCCCATCCCTGGGATTCTCCAGGCAAGAATACTGGAGTGAGTTGCCATTTCCTTCTCCAATGCATGAAAGAAAAAAGTGAAAGTGAAGTCACTCAGTCTGTCCGACTGTTAGCGACCCCATGGACTGCAGCCCACCAGGCTACTCCGTCCATTGGATTTTCCAGGCAAGAGTACTGGGGTGGGGTGCCATTGCCTTCCCCGCTGCGAAGTAGACAGAGCAGGTATTTTATCCTCATTTTCTAAGATAAGGAAACTCAGGCTCAGCGATACTGTTTTCCCCCAATGTCACTTAGCTCTTCAAGAGCAAAGTTAATGCTGGAGTCTGAGTCTCATTTTAGCCACCGCATGTCGATCAGTGCCTGAGGCCCAAACACATTTGATGGCCAGTACACCGTGGCCTGGTTCCAACTGCACCACATCCATTGGACATCACTTTCCCGGTCTTTGCAGCATTCTAGCACTGGAGCTCAGCCCAAAGGAGCTCCATTGTGGCAGAGAAACAGAACCTCTGGATAGACTCTTCTAGAAGAGCTTTGCTAACGTGGACAGTTGGACAATGTCCCTTGTGAGTGTTTGTCAGCAGGATCATCACATTTCACTGGGGTTGAAGGGACTCTGGAATTCTATACAGTTAAGCCACCTGGATCTTGGTTTTCCAATGGCTTGGAGAGAACCCCAAGGGTCTGCCCTTGAGCCTAGTGGACCTCCAGGAAAGATGACCCTCCCCAGCAGGATGTACTTACTACCAGGCATTCAGTCATGACAATGCCCTCAGGAGCTCCATACAATGTCTCCTCTTCCTTCAGGTATGGTCAGTACTCCCCGGAAGCCAGCCTTTCCAGGGCGCAGGTATGGGAACCTTGCCAAGATAGACTGAGGAGACACCAGTGTGCCCTCCCCTGCCAGGACCCTATAGCATTGACAGTGTGGATAGGTGCTAAAGGCTAGAGCTACCCATGTTATCATGAGTTCTCTGATCATAAAGCAGATCGGGGAGAGCACTCAGCACTTTAGACAACAGGCAGGGCTGAGAGATGCTGGCTGTACACTCCAAAATGGTCTTCCCACAGAGGGTGAGAAGTACCTTCAAGTGGCAAAAGTGTTAGTGTGGGTCTCTCAGTCGTGTCCGACTTTTTGCAACCCCATGGACTGTGGCCCAACAGTCTCCTCTGTTTATGGAGTTCTCCAGGCAAGAATCCCGCAGTGGGTTGCCAGGCCCTCCTCCAGAGGATCTTCCCAACCCAGGGACTGAGCCTGGGTCTCCCACATTTCAGGCAGATTCTTTACCATCTGAGCCACCGTGGAAGTCCAAGTGGCAAAATCATGTCACAAACTACACAGCGGAGGGAAAACGAAAGACTGGAAGCAGTCTGCATGCCAAACCACCCCTGGCAGCATCCCTCACCACCCTCTAAGCAGGAACCCAGAGGCTGTTATACTTCTCTTCTTCCACAGGCTTCCCCGGCTCAATCCCAGTGCCGTGGATGCTGCAAGCAGGCCTAAGGACAGAAACTCAGATACATGGAGCTTCTTTGAGCAACAACACTCCAGGCTTACAAAGAAGCCCTTTCCAGTGGAGCTGCTCCTATCTAGGCCACCTGAGTGGCTGAGGATCCAGCAACGTTCAAGCCACCCAAGATGGACAACCCAGTGATAGAAGGAACAATTGCTGGAGACCAATAATCTCATACTAGAATATGTTCACGCCTACTGGGTTCTAGAGTTCTTTCTATTCTTTCTATTCCATTGTTCCCCTTTACCTTACCATAGGAAATGTTTTGTATTTAGGGGTTTGTTTGTTAAACTGAAGGTGGAGCTGGAGATAAACTTGACTCTTGAGAAACACTGCTGCTGCTGCTAAGTCACTTCAGTCGTGTCCGACTCTGTGTGACCCCATAGACGGCAAGACGTGAGTCTGAGTGAACTCCAGGAGTTGGTGATGAACAGGGAGGCCTGGCGTGCTGCGATTCATGGGTATCAAAGAGTCGGACACGACTGAGTGACTGAACTGAACTGAACTGAAACTATGGTGGAGATGATGAAGATAATGGTGACCTCCCTCAAACGATCCCATGAATGCACTGATACTCTGTGCCCCCAACCCTGCAACAGGCCACCACCGACCCACACCTCTGCCGGAAACTCCCAGACACCCACAGGCAACTCTGGGGCAGTCTCCTGTGGAGTCACTGCTCCTTTCTTCTGGGTCCTGGTGCACAAGGTTCTGTTGTGCCCTCCAAGAGTCTATTTCCCACTCCTGTGTAAGTTCTGGCAGCTCTGTGGTGGGGTTAATGGTGACCTCCTCCAAGAGGGCTTATGCCATATTCAAGTCAGCTGCACCCAGAACCTCTGTCTCTGTGGAAGACCATGGCCGACCTGTACCTCCACAGGAAATGCTCAAACACATTTCTGTCTCAGTCTCTGTGGGGTCCCTGGGTCCTGGTGTGCACAAGATTTGTTTGAGCCCTCTGAGCATCTCTGGTGGGAATGGGGTTTGATTCAAAACATGAATTTGCCCCTCCTACCATGTTGCCGGGGCATCTCCTTTGCCCTTGGACTTGGGGTATCTCCACATGGCCAGTCCAGTGAAGTGCAGCCACTGCTCCTGACCTTGGATGTGGGGGTTCTCATTCCCAATTTCACATCCTACTAATTCTGCCTCTTCTTTAGCTGGAGAACTTGAACTTCTTCAACAGGACGAGTACGAATTCACTGATCAGAAGTTTTGATCGAAAAAGCAATGGAGTTCCAGAAAAACATCTATTTCTGCTTTATTGACTATGCCAAAGCCTTTGACTGTGTGGATCACAATAAACTGTGGAAAATTCTGAAAGAGATGGGAATACCAGCCCACCTGACCTGACTCTTGAGAAACCTATATGCAGGTCAGGAAGCAACAATTAGAACTCGACATGGAACAACAGACTGGTTACAAATAGGAAAAGGAGTATGTCAAGGCTGTATATCATCACCCTGCTTATTTAACTTATATGCAGAGTACATCATGAGAAATACTGGGCTGGAAGAAGCACAAGCTGGAATCAAAACTGCCGGGAGAAATATCAGTAACCTCAGATATGCAGATGACATCAGCCTTATGGCAGAAAAGTGAAGAAGAACTAAAGAGCCTCTTGATGAAAGTGAAAGAGGAGAGTGAAAAAGTTGGCTTATAGCTCAACATTCAGAAAACAAAGATCATGGTATCTGGTCCCATCACTTCATGGGAAATAGATGGGGAAACAGTGTCAGACTTTATTTTTCTGGGCTCCAAAATCACTGCAAATGTTGATTGCAGCCATGAAATTAAAAGACACTTACTCCTTGGAAGAAAAGTTATGACAACCTAGACAGCATATTAAAAAGCAGAGACATTACTTTGCCAACAAAGGTCCATCTAGACAAGGCTATGGTTTTTCCAGTGGTCATTTATGGATGTGAGAGTTGGACTGTAAAGAAAGTGAAAGGGAAAGAAAAAGGGCTTCCCTGGTAGCTCAGAGGTTAAAGCATCTGCCTGCATGCAGGAGACCTTGGTTCGATCCCTGGGTTGGGAAGATTCCCCCGGAGAAGGAAATGGCAACCCACTCCAGTATTCTTGCCTGGAGAATCTCATGGACGGAGGGGCCTGTTGGGCTACAGTCCACGAGGTCACAAAGAGTTGGACACGACTGAGCGACTTCACTTTCCAAAGTAAAAGTGAAGAGTGCCAAAGAATTGATGCTTTTGAACTATGGTGTTGGTGAAGACCCTTGAGAGAAAAAAGCAGAGACATTACTTTGCCAACAAAGGTCCATCTAGACAAGGCTATGGTTTTTCCAGTGGTCATTTATGGATGTGAGAGTTGGACTGTAAAGAAAGTGAAAGTGAAAGAAAAAGGGCTTCCCTGGTAGCTCAGAGGTTAAAGCATCTGCCTGCATGCAGGAGACCTTGGTTCGATCCCTGGGTTGGGAAGATTCCCCCGGAGAAGGAAATGGCAACCCACTCCAGTATTCTTGCCTGGAGAATCTCATGGACGGAGGGGCCTGTTGGGCTACAGTCCACGAGGTCACAAAGAGTTGGACACGACTGAGCGACTTCACTTTCCAAAGTAAAAGTGAAGAGTGCCAAAGAATTGATGCTTTTGAACTATGGTGTTGGTGAAGACCCTTGAGAGCCCCTTGGACTGCAAGGAGATCCAACCTGTCCATCCTAAAGATCAGTCCTGAATATTCATTGGAAGGACTGATACTGAAGCTGAAACTCCAATCTTTGGCCACCTGATGCAAACAGGTGACTCATTTGAAAGACCGTGATGCTGGGAAAGATTGAAGGCGGGAGGAGAAGGGGACGACAGAGGATGAGATGGTTGGATGGCATCACCGACTCAATGGACATGAGTTTGAGTGAACTCCGGGAGTTGGTGTTGGACAAGGAGGCCTGGCTACTGCAGCCAATGGGGTCACAAAGAGTCAGATATGACTGAGCGACTGAACTGAACTGATGAGAGATCTTGTTACCTGTTTTTTGTTTGTTTTTTTTTAATCATTCACAGTAAAACACTTTGACTGTTGCTTATAAGGTAAATGATATTTGTGTTGTTTCAAAACCCAGGCTCTGCAATTCTGTTAACTGGCAATGCCCCTAAAAAGCATTGTCAAATAGTTGAGTAGAGATGCTTGCTGAGTGGTTTAGACAACTTTGGTCCTCTGGAAACTATGCTGGTACTATGTACTCTGGTCTTGTCACGTGGGGGCAGCTGAGATCTGATTGAAATCTGGGCGTAACTGAAAATCAGATGGGCAGCATTGCTTTGCTGACTCTGGACTCCCCCTGCCCTTCTAGCAGACCTGATGGACCGCTTCTCTTGTACTGCAGCCAGTTTTACTGTGGTGCCTCTTGGGCCAGTGCTGTTAAAAGGGATCTCCTTGGTGTGTGTCACACAGAGCAAGCACTTGTCTTAATATCATTTTTTGCACTTTAAAGTGGGATTAATTCCAATTTGTTTAAAGATTTTGTAAAGGAGAAGATTCAGTGTACTAGTTTGGTATAGATAAAATGATGCTAACCTTGCCAAAAGTAAAGTGAAGTCACTCAGTCGTGTCCGACTCTTTGCGACCCCATGGACTGTAGCCTACCAGGCTCCTCTGTCCATGGGATTTTCCAGGCAATAGTACTGGCGTGGATTGCCATTTCCTTCTCCAGGGGATCTTCCTGACCCAGGGATCGAACCCAGGTCTCCCACATTGTAGACAGACGCTTTACCGTCTAAGCCACAAGGGAAGTCCTGGCAATTACAGTCAGACTACAGTTTTGAAGGTTCATGTCACCCTGTTTTGGTTTCCTTGTTTGGCCCAGGGAGTAGAATTTTTTTTTCTGGATGATGGATGAAATTAAGGTTTTTCTATCTGAAGGCATTTTTTTTCCTCAAAATGAGCCTTATACGTTTATACATATATATTCACCTTATTAAGGGAAGGAAATAGGAGAAAGCTTTTTATTTCTCACCATATCTCATCGTTAAGACTATGTCCTTGTTAAGACTCACTGTCTCAAACATTGTCTTAAATGCTGTAGTTTGTTGGATAGCATCTTGTCCTCATAAGCAGCTGGCCTTTTCATAGAGACCCTAGACACTAAAATTACCAGAAAAGTTAATTTGTATATTCTGTTATACTTGTATCTGTTATTTGTTCTGATGATAAAATCCTTCAAAAAAGGTGGGGGGAGAAAACCTGAGACTTTCTACTCCTATTCCAGCTTTTTATTTATTCATTCTACCACATCTTCTACAAGCAAACAAAACACCATTGAAACTTCATATCACTCCAACATGATTATCATCTTCATATTACAGATGAGCAGCTTTACGTCTTTAAATCTAAGACAACATTAATTAGAAAGACAATTATTTTATATACCATTCCACAAAAAATAATGCAGTCAACTAAACTATGATATATCATTAATCAAGGGACATACCTTGATTTCAGAGATAACAAAATGTGGAGCTCTATGTGTCTTAGAACTGGTGAAATGGATTAACTGAGTAAGTTACTTACACTTCAGTTTGCTAATTTATAAAGTGTACAGTTAATTTATGGGACTGTTGTATGTAACTAGTTCCAACTTTTGCTTCTTATAGACACGGTCTAAAGAAGAGAACTTCTTACAAAAAGCCATCTCATAGGAAGAGGTTTCCTCATAGAATGAGGATTCCCAGAGATGGATGTTCTATTCAATACAGGATTCTGTTGCATTACTTCCTTCAGAGAAGGTGCTGGAAAACTCGGGGAAATATTTTCAATATTCTTAGAACCAGAAAGAGACAAAGTGAACTTTCTAGTGAGTCAGTTCAGTTCACTCACTCAGTCGTGTCCAACTCTTTGCAACCCCATGAACTGCAACACGCCAGGCCTCCCTGTTCATCACCAACTCCCAGAGTTCACCCACACCCATGTCCATCGAGTCAGTGATGCCAACAAACCATCTCATCCAATGTTGTCCCCTTTTCCTCCTGCTGCCAATTGAGTCAACTTTTCGCATCGGGTGGCCAAAGTATTGGAGTTTCAGCTTCAACATCAGTCCTTCCAATGAACACCCAGGACTGATCTCCCTTAGGATGGACTGGTTGGATCTCCTTGCAGTCCAAGGGACTCTCAAGAGTCTTCTCCAACACCACAGTTCAAAAGCATCAATTCTTTGGCGCTCAGCTTTCTTCACAGTCCAACTGTCACATCCATACATGACTACTGGAAAAACCATAGCCTTGACTAGACAGAACTTAGTTGGCAAAGTAATGTCTCTGCTTTTGAAAATGCTGTCTAGGTTGGTCATAGCTTTTCTTCCAAGGAATAAATGTCTTTTAATTTCCTGGCTGCAATCATCATCTGCAGTGATTTTGGAGCCCAGAAAAATAAAGTCTGACACTGTTTCCACTGTTTCCTCATCTATTTGCCATGAAGTGATGGGACTGGATGCCATGATCTTTGTTTTTTGAATGTTGAGCTTTAAGCCAACTTTTTCACTCTCCACTTTCACTTTCATCAAGAGGCTCTTTAGTCGTTCTTCACTTTCTGCCATAAGGGTGGTGTCATCTGCATATCTGAGGTTATTGATATTTCTCCCGGCAATCTTGATTCCAGCTTGTGCTTCTTCCAGCCCAGCGTTTTTCATGATGTACTCTGCATAGAAGTTAAATAAGCAGGGTGACGATATACAGCCTTGACATACTCCTTTTCCTATTTGGAACCAGTCTGTTGTTCCATGTCCAGTTCTAACTGTTGCTTCCTGAGCTGCATACAGGTTTCTCAAGAGTCAGGTCAGGTGGGCTGGTATTCCCATCTCTTTCAGAATCTTCTGCAGATTATTGTGAACCACACAGTCAAAGGCTTTGGCATAGTCAATAAAGCAGAAATAGATATTTTTCTGGAACTCTCTTGCTTTTTTGATGATCCAGCAGATGTTGGCAATTTGATCTCTGGTTCCTCTGCCTTTTCTAAAGCCAGCTTGAATATCTGGAAGTTCACAGTTCACGTATTGCTGAAGCCTGGCTTGGAGAATTTTGAGCATTACTTTACTAGCATGTGAGATGAGTACAACTGTGCGGTAGTTTGAGCATTCTTTGGCATTGTCTTTCTTTGGGATTGGAATGAAAACTGACCTTTTCCAGTCCTGTGGCCACTGCTGAGTTTTCCAAATTTGCTGGCATGTTGAGTGCAGCACTTTCCCAGCATCATCTTTCAGGATTTGAAATAGCTGAACTGGAATTCCATCACCTCTGCTAACTTTGTTTGTAGTGATTCTTCCTAAGGCCCACTTGACTTCACATTCAGGATGTCTGGCTCTAGGTGAGTGATCACACCATCGTGATTATCTGAGTCGTGAAGATATTTTTTGTACTTTCTGCTGCTGTTGCTGTTGCTGCTGCTAAATCGCTTCAGTGGTGTCCGACTCTGTGCAACCCCATAGATGGTCTCCCACCAAGCTCCCCCATCCCTGGGATTTTCCAAGCAAGAGTACTGGAGAGGGGTGCCATTGCCTTCTCCGTTGTACTTTCTAGAATCCCCAAATAATAGAGAGTGAGGAAATCTGGTAGAAAAAGCTGTTTTACCGGCTAATGCATGCATAGTCCTGCTGAAGTTGCAAAATCAATGATTTCCAGTCCTTTTTTGGGGAACATATATGTCCTTTTGTCTTGCACAGCACATATTTATTCCTATTTTCCCAACATTACTAAAATTTTTATCAATGGAAAAGAACTTAAGATAGCCAAGACAATTTTGTAAAAGAGCTAGACTGGAGGATATTCACAACCTTACTTCCAGATTTACCATAAAGCTGAAAATACTGAGATATTGGCTTAAGAATGGATAAATTTGTAATCCCAAAATAAATACTTTATTTATGATCAGTTGACTGTAGACCAAGAAGTCAATGTGATTCAATAGAAAAGGATAGTTTTTACAAATTGTGCTGGATACTGAGCCAGGGGAGAAAATGAGCCTTGATCCTTAACTCACATGTCACACAAATATGAACTCAAACTGTGCCATTGATCTAAATATAAGAACTAAACTATAAAAGATTCCAGAGGAAAATTTAGGGGGAAAATCGTTAGGACATGTAGTTAAGCAAAGAATTCTTAGGACACACAAAAAATCAAAGCCATAAGAGAAAAATGGTAAATTGGACTTGATAAAATTCAAAAACATTTTCCCATCAAAAGACACTATCAAGAAAATGAAAAAAAATCACAAATCTGAAAAAAAAAATCCAGAAGATATAAAGAAAACTGACACCTTAAGGAAAAATGATCATACAATTTCAAAGAAATGAGTGGAAGATTAAGACACTTCCCCAAAAGCTCTACGAATGAATTCCCATTGTGGTCAAGCATCTCCATAAGGAAGTGGTATTTCCTGGTGATAGTCATCAAATGCCTCGTGGAGGGGACCTTTGTGTGCTATTAAGCAATGGATGAGCCTGGTCAGGAACTGAGCTGGAGACCACCATCCCAGCTCCAAACTTAGGCTTTGCTGTAGAATATAGATTTCCTGTGGTCACCAAGTGTCTTCATTATGCAAAAACCTTGCTGACCCTCCGTTCAGTTCAGTCACTCAGTTGTGTCTGACTTTTTGCAACCCCATGAATCACAGCATGCCAAGCCTCCCTGTCCATCGCCATCTCCCAGAGTTTACCCAAACTCATGTCCGTCGAGTCAGTGATGCCATCCAGCCATCTCATCCTCTGTCGTTCCCGTCTCTTCCTGTCTCCAGTCCCTCCCAGCATCAGGGTCTTTTCAAATGAGTCAACTCTTCGCATGAGGTGGCCAAAGTATTGGAGTTTCAGCTTTAGCATCAGTCCTTCCAGTGAACACCTAGGACTGATCTCCTTTAGAATGGACTGGTTGGATCTCCTTGCAGTCCAAGGGACTCGCAAGAGTCTTCTCCAACACCACAGTTCAAAAGCATCAGTTNTATTTATCAGCGACCAAACTGTTCAAAGCAAGATAGCAATTAACTTTTTGTAATAATAATAATAAGTCTGTATATAGGTTTATACTAACCTAGTTGCATATATTAAGTGAAAGTGAAAGTGAAGTCACTCAGTCATGTCCGACTCTTTGTGACCCCGTGGACTGTAGCCTATCAAGCTCCTCTGTCCATGGGATTCTCCAGGCAAGAGTACTGGAGTGGGTTGCCATTTCCTTCTCCAGGGGATCTTCCCGACCCAGGGATCGAACCCGGGTTTCCTGCATTGGAGGCAGACTCTTTAACCTCTAAGCCACCAGGGAAGCCCACGCATATATTAACTGATATAATACTTACAATAACCTTGTGAGGGAAGTATTAATATCCCCAATTTACAGATGAGAAAAGTAAGTCAGGCTTTCTGTAGTTTTCCCCAAGTAACACAGCTGATTACGTCACAGATTTGGATTTGAACTCAGGATCTGGCTCCAGAATCTATGTTTTTAGCCACATAACCATGCTTCTCAACTTTAATACAAACTGTCAAGAGTTTTTGTTTTTGTTTTTTATGTATAATTCAGCAAGACTGAGATGGAGCCCAAGATTCTGCATTTTTAATAAGCTCCTAGGTGCTGCTGAAAATCTAAGGACCACACTTGGATCAGCAAGGCACTACACTGAACCACCTCTCTTGTGAACACTCAAGCAAGCAGGCAGTCTAGAGGTACAGGCTCATTCTGTACCACAAAGTGGTCTAAGGATGACGGTGCTTTCTTTCTGTTCAGCATCCACTAGGGATTACCCTCATCTACTTGTTCTGAAATGACCACCTATCAACACAGCCACATTCCAGTCTTTACAAAGAGAGAAAAAAAGCAGAGAGCAAGCAGCTTCCTTTTAAGAGTATGACCAGAAGTCGCCCATCACTTCTGCATACTGCTCATTAGTCAAACTTGGTCATGAAGTCACACCAAACCTGCAAGGAAGGTGCAGAAATGTAGTTTCCAACTGGACCAACACCTAGCTAAAACTCAAGAGGTTCTATCACTGAAATAAAAAAGTCTTTTAATGGATTAAAGTAGATTGGTCGGCTTCCCCGATGGCTCACGCAGTAAAAATTTGCCTGCAATGCAAGAGATTCAAAAAATGAGGATTCAGTCCCCAGGTCAGGAAGTGGCAACCCACTCCAGTATTCTTGCATGGAGAATCCCATGGACAGAGGAGTCTGGTGGGCTACAGTCCATAGGATCACAAAGAGTCAGACACGACTAAACACACACGCATCTCCACATTGGTAAGACAACTTACATTTTCTGCCACAGTAGATTGAAAAGCCTTTGATTTTCATCACATCTTATCATCTTTCTTCTAAGGGTAAGCCAATACAGTATCTCTCCCTTCCCTCCATTTTCTGCTGACCTGCACAGTTGTTCCTTTGGGTCTAGAAAAACCCATTTCACATCTAAGTCATCTCCCTTAACTTGATCCTCCAAAAATCTGATTAAATGGAAAAGAGGGAATCCATTCTTGCACAGCCTAAAAATAGTACCTTAGGATGAATAAAATATCCCCCTCCGCATCTTTCTTTAGTCACATTTTGTCGATAGCCCATCTCCTCTCAATCTCTACCTGATCCTTAAGGAAACTCAATGAAGCTGGAAATATGGTCCTTGAATTATTTATTTTGATTAATTTTTCCTCTTTCTCTAACAGAAAATGTTGATAGCTAGTTTTTTGGTGTCTTATCTCTATTATAGATGGAGCAGTCCCTAAAGAAAATACCTTGAAAGTAATATATTCTAAGTTGATGTGATTTGAATCAAGTTTAGGCAAAGACTGGGAGGCTGCCTTCATTTTTATTGGAACGTCTCAGCCTAAACCTAGCAACTTGGAGAGATTTGGATTAGGCAATTCACACAATACACTCACTCCACCAGCAGCCACGGATGAGCTGGCTGGAAGCAAAGAAAGCAGTGCAGATTTGTGGTAACTGACTACATCCAGTCACTTGTGCAGGATATAAGAAAGGGCTTACGAGTCCTGCATCTCACCCTGGAAACTGGATCTTTTTTAAGATATTTTATCTTCAGTTGTGAAATATATTTGAGGCTTTTGCACTTTTTACCAGCTTTTGAATTAAGCACAAAGGCTGAAGATACCCAAAGAAGAAAAAGAGAAGCAAGCTGAGGTGAGGCAGAAAGCATTGTTGTGGCCTGGCACCGCAGTCTATAAACTTTGGGTTTCTGAAACAGGTCAGGCTGTAAAATCTATCAGACAAAACATTTTGAAGTAAATTGAACTAATCTTTTTTTCCCCCTTAGTAGTCAAAATGTGGCCTTGCTTTTAGTTGGACCTGAGAGTTATTACTAATAACTGGTTTCCAAAAGATGGCACCTGTCTGTATATTGACAGAGGTTTTAGCGATTGAAGAGGCTTTGGCGGACAGCGTGGCCAATCCATTTGTTTTCCCTTTCTCAATAATCAGTGAGTATCACTGCAGGCTCAGTTGGTCTGGCTGATTGATTGTAAAGACAGCCAAAATGAACAGCTCGACCATCTCACAATCTGATATCCCTGCCATGTATTGACCCAATCCAAGTTACATATGTTACAGTATTTGCAAAGCTGTCACTGTTATAAAACACTTACTGGGTACTCATAATCGACAGGGGCTTTATGAGAACCCATTAAAACTGGAATCCAAATCACCCTGGTCTGTTTGAGCTTTGAGAATTCTTCTGTGTGGGAAGAGGGAAGTGGTTGATTAAATATCTTCACATTCACACAAACACAGCAGTAACAACAATGACAAAACAGATAGCTCTTTCTGAGAATTCCCTTGGTTGTGATTCACTGGGCAGTAACTGGGAATGAAAGCAGATATGGAATAACCTTTGGGGGTGGGGGGGGTGTTTGTTTTTGTTGCTTTTAATCTGTCTTTATTTTTAAAAATCTCAGGATGTGTCGAGTGGAGACCAAACCCCTGGGCACTTTCTTATCCAAGAAGAGGAGGTGCTGGCATCTGCTGGTAGAGGTGAGGACTGTTCCTAGCAGGAATTTTCTCATTAACTCAGGAGATGACCTGGTCTGTCTGGAAACTGTCTGCATTTCAGACCCCGTGGCTGATTTACGGTTAAAAGCAAAATGGGTTGTTTGAAATCGTGGAGCCAGTGGTTTGCTTTCATTCCTCTTTCAAGTCTTTGGTTGAATTTAGGATAGATCAGAGAGATCTCTCATTGTACTAAATAAACTCCTAACGATACTGATTGAGCTGCTCAGATGGGACACTACAGGGATGTGGGAAACTCAAGGCCCATTAAATCACTGAGCGCACTTAGCTGAAATTATGATACTCTGGTCATCCGTGGCTAAATGAGGAGCAGAGGTTTAATGAGTGTACCCGGTTAAAAATGAGCCTGTGTCAAGCAGAAATCAGATTCATAATTAGTACTCCACTTACACTATTGAGTAGTTTTACTTATCACACTATTCAGGAAGGGGGAGGCAGGAGAAGCTGGGGAATAAGGATGGCCACCTCTGCTCATGGTCAGATATGAGCCACTCAAATGAGGCTTCAGAGAAGGGAGGGGAGAGAGAGCAGAGCATTCCAACAATCTTCTCCACTGACTACAGTAAGTTTGAAAATCTAAAATTCTTGGAGTTTTACTTTTGAGACCGACCATCACCCAGAGTGACAATTCTCTCCACTCTTCGTGGAGGGGGTGAGGGGTTCTCCAACCATGAACAACCCTTGCATTCTCAGGCCACCTCTAAAGCTGCAGCCAGTGTGAAAGACGGACTTTCTTTCTGTCCTAGCCTCAAGGGACATATGGACAAAACCAGTCTGTTTCTACAGTAATGGGAAGACACCTCCATTTCAATTAGCACCAATTACTTGAACGCTGAGAACTCAAAACGAGGGCTTTGGAGAAATATTGGCTGCCTCTTTCTGTGAGATCTCTGAGCCTCCATCTCAATCTCTTTGAGCCTCCTTTTCTTCAACTCCAAAATCAGGGTAGTAACAACTAACTCAAAAGGATCTGTGGGGATTCCTTACAATCATCTCTATAGCTTGCCTAGTTCGTGACTGGCATTTACTAAGCATTCCACAAACCGACATGATTGCTGTGGTCCACCCTTTACAATAACACCAAAATTGTTCCTTTCCACTTCTAGTTTCAACCATGTGAAGCAATGAACATGAAAAAGAAAAAAAGGAAAAATAGATGTAAAATGTGGGTGGAGTTTAGTCTGGTGAGCAGCTACAGGCACTGATTGTTCTTACATGAAGGGGGTCCATTTCTACACACCTGCTGCCCGCTCTCTGTCTGTCTCTGTCTCTCTCCATACCTCCCATCCTCCCATATCCTTCCACCCTTTCTGTTAGTACTGGAAGAACCTGGTCGTGCCAGCATTTTCTTATTAAAGCAAAGGCATTTTGTCCCTGATTCAGAGAAATCGCAAATGAAACTTGTCATAGCCAAGTCTGCAATTTAATGTCTTTTATGCTTGTCTGTGACAACTCAATGCTGTGTTCAACATGCTAATCTTCTGATTTTGGTGTCCTGATTTTTTAATTCAAAGAAAGCAGCTGAGTTAGATGTGTATGATTTGACTGATCAGAACCCTCTGCACGCATGAAAGGGATGTGTGTGAAGAAAGACCAGTTCTTCCATACAGGGAGTACAGAGGGGATATGCTAGAGTGAATCAAACAGAAATTGGACAACCTTTTTCTCCAAATGGAAACATGACCAAGTACTCTTTAAGTCCAGCAACTAGGAATGGTCTTTTTTTCCCCTCTATAATTATCATATATACATACATACATACACACACACACACATATATATATGTATAATCACATATATCTCAAATATGTATATAGTTATATCACACACATACACCTATAAGCAGATGAGGACAAATATAAGTGAAAAGAGATTTCTAGCTTCCAACTCACCTCCTCTCTCTTGACACCTCCATGTGCATTATATTGCAGTGAATATTTTACCTCACAGTCTCATAGAAACAAAGGAACACTGAAAGGGACACTTCAGAAAGGCACCATCCCATATGGATGTGGTGAAAGCCTAATAACTTGTGGAAAATTGCATTTCTATCTCGAAATACACTCCTGTTAATGAGAAGATCATATTGTGAACTAAATATACTTTCAGATATTAAGCCTTATTTTGAAGTTGTGCCTGTTCTGGTAGCTCCAATTCATTCCTTCTCATTTTTTTTTCATCCTTCCTTTAAGTCATCTAATGTTTAAATTCCTAAGAAAAGGTGGTGTTAAAATTAAGTTCCTTGAAGGCAGGGATTTTTTTTTAAAAAAAAGATCAGTTTTGTATTTCCAATCTCTAGCTCAGTGTCTTACACCAAGTAGAATCTTGTAGTTTTGATGAATGAATGAAGGTTTCAGTGGTAGTAGCTTTCAAATATCAGTGGATAAAACAAATTAAATAACTTAAAGTTTTTATAAAAGGGAACAATATCTTTCTTACTTGAGAAACTGGGAAACATTGGGAATAATACCATTCTGTATCTTGGGTCAGCCAAAGTATATAATATAAATATACAAATATATATATACATCCAAGAGAATCATCTGCAAAATGTTCTCTTATTTTCAGAGCAGAGGCTCAAATGCACTCTTGAGGTTTCTTTCAGTAAGATGCTTGCTAGTAACTAACTGTGTTTTGAGCAGTTGCAGGGTTTGAAAATACTATATAAACTCTAAAACAATAAAGAAATAGCTTGAATTATAGCAACAACAAAAAAAAAGACTAATGAAAAGGGATGTAAGAGATATAATGAAAATAAATAGTTCTTCTTCTTCCAACTTCCCTCCAGGGAGCAGGTTATGAAAGATAGCTGGAACAGTAACTGTGGAATAAAATTCTTCCAGGGTAGAAAGTAATTAGAGGTGAGTGAGTACATGAAAGCCCAGGTTTAATTGTTCTTTTTAATACAGTGAAAGAGGGCATTCATTATACAACTTTAAATGAGTGTCCTTTTAACGGAGCCTACCCCCAATAGAATATTATAAATTAATATTTTTTATGTCCTATAATTATTTGTGGGTAGCACATTTGTAGTGCACTGTACTGGGGGTATATGTTAAAAGCATTAAGCAGGTAAATGTCATCACTGAAAATACACAATTGTTGATACCCCCATGTAAGCATCTTTTTTAATATTTTAATATTCCAAGACCCCCATGAAAAAGATCAGTAATTTCTTAAGCTTCTCAAAGGACCTATTTCTAGTTCTAATTCGCTCTCTGATTTCTAGATTTCTCTAGAAAGCTGATTTGGGGCCACTTCTGGATCTTGCCAGCCAACAAGACACTGAATTTTATTTACAACCTCACATTTCTGTTGGCTCCTCAGTGCCTGGAGGGACACCATGAACATCCCGGACTTTGCTGCCCTAGTGAGAGCAGCGCCACAGGCTTCACTTTCTCTAGTGTCTAAACGCTTCTCTGGAGCAAGCAGGAATTCTGCGACACAGACGCATCTTCCTGGGCACAGCGCCCACATGAACATAAATGGTGGCCTTAGGGCACTTTAGGCAATCTGGTTATAAATATCTTCTTACTCCTAAATACTCCACTGACAAGGTGATTGTGTTAGCTAGGTTAAATTAAAAATGAAATATGCTGTTGAAACATGTTAAGCTGTCCTTTTCTTTCCCCTAAGAAATTCCCATACGCTTTTGCAGTTGATATAAATGTGCCCACAGCCTGGAATGTGACTCCAGATATAGTTTCCTTTCAAATTCATCCTCAGTTCAGTTCAGTCGCTTAGTCGTGTCTGATTCTTTGCGACCCCATGAATCGCAGCACACCAGGCCTCCCTGTCCATCACCAACTCCTGGAGTTCACTCAGACCCATGTCCATCGAGTCAGTGATGCCATCCAGCCATCTCATCCTCTGTCATCCCCTTTTCCTCCCGCCCCCAATCCCTCCCAGCATCAGAGTCTTTTCCAATGAGTCAACTCTTCGCATGAGGTGGCCAAAGTACTGGAGTTTCAGCTTTAGCATCATTCCTTCCAAAGAAATCCCAGGGTTGATCTCCTTCAGAATGGACTGGTTGGATCTCCTTGCAGTCCAAGGGACTCTCAAGAGTCTTCTCCAACACCACAGTTCAAAAGCATCAGTTCTTCAGCACTCAGCTTTCTTCACAGTCCAACTCTCACATCCATATATGACCACTGGAAAAACCATAGCCTTGACTAGACAGACCTTTGTTGGCAAAGTAATGTCTCTGCTTTTCAATATGCTATCTAGATTGGTCATAACTTTTCTTCCAAGGAGTAAATGTCTTTCATTCTGCTGCTGCTGCTGCTGCTAAGTTGCTTCAGTCGTGTCTGACCCTTTATGACCCCATAGACGGCAGCACTTGCATCCTAGTGGCCTGGAAATCAGCTGACTGTAATCCTGAATCAGCCACTGACTCTCCATATGACCTTGGGCAAGTCATTTACCCTCTATGCACCTCGCTTTGCTCATCTATAAAATGCCAATGGTGATAGTATCTATCTTTGAGACTTGCTGGAAGGATCATGAGTTAACATGTGCAATAGGTTCAGAAGGACGTAGTCACATATAAAGGCAATATCAAGTTTACTATTATTTTCCCTTCAACTCTGCTACTGAAAGTTATCAAACAAGATATTTACTCCTAGTGAATTTTAGTTTCTCAGAGGGTTGACAGAATGATATAAAACGTGTATAAGGCTTAAAAAGCTATTCAGAGTTATGTAGGGCTTGCAAAATGCCAACTAAAGGGAAGAATTAGAGTAATAAATAAAACCAAGTAAGATTGAAAGCTGCTAATATAATTATTCTTTTAAAATTCTACATTCTCATATTTAGCTTTCAAGAGAAATCATTATTGTATACATGAGCATGCATATGTGTGCCTATACATACACACAGCCTCCAACAAAGGCTCCCTCAAGGGGTCAAATTTCTAGTAATGATTCTTTGTCAGTACTTCTCTGTGTTTATCATTTGTTTTATGCAACAGAAAATTTTATAGCCAGTATATTCATTCAGTATCTTGTTATATATGATAACTACAGTAACTTTTACTAAAACTATTGATCATGTGCTTATAGTTAGTATGGAATTACAAATGCTGCATTTTAGCCCAGATGTGTTTAGAATAGGTGAAACCATCCCTCCTTTCCACAAGACAGTTCTTTCTTTTACACACATACAGAGACAGACACCCTCTGTCCTCTACAAAACCTGACAAATAAACCTGAGGCTTTCTAAAGCAGGTGTTGCTGTGTGGTTTAGGGGGCTGGGTAGCTTGAATATATAGTTCTTATGCAAAAGTAGGCCATGAGGAGGATGGTGAAACAAGTTAAGACCAGACAAAATGGAGGCTTTATGGGGCTATCTTATCAAGCTTGGAGTCAGCTCATCAACACTAAAGATGCTGATGAGTCAGGAAATCAGAGAAGAAGGCTTCAAGTTTCAGTCTCCTGAGACAGGTTGGCCTCAGAGATTTATTTTCAGATCTCTTTTTATTTGTCTTTGCTGCACAGTAAAACTTGGGTGGGCAAAATTCTCCCCATACCAGGGACCCTGTATAGACTGCTGTAGGATTTTATGGGACTGATACTCTGCTCCTTTTTAGAGGGCCATTTATGCCCAGTGTATTTTCTCCTCTTAGCCAGTCTACATCAGTCTCTAAATCTTCCTCCCCACCTTTGAAAATTTATGGCAGCTTTCAGCCAGGCTTGGCTTAAAGCCATTGACCTCTGTGGCCTGCGTTATTGACCAGAACACAGCATCTTCTGCCCACATAATATATGTCTTTTTATCTCCCTGAAAGGAAAGGAAATGACTCTTGGAATAGCCAGGAACACAATAAAAACGAGAGAGGCTTTCCCGTGTTTTTTTTTTTTTTTTTTTTGTCTGTGGCATTTGGCTGTTCAAAAAGCCACACTGGGATTCTTGTATGTGCCAGGCAGTGCTTTGAACAGAGCGTTGACAGAGCACCCTTAGGAGCAGGTATTGAAGGAAAGAAGGCCTGTCCCAAGTAAAGTCCCCATTTCTTAAGTTCAGTTCTCACACCTTGAGCGGGAATAGAAGAAGCAGCCCTGTGGCAGCAATGCCTCAAAACTGAAGCCATAGCCTCACTGACACAGTAAGCCCAGAGAGACACAGAGAAGAGCACAGCAGGACTCACAGGCCCCCACAATACGCTGGGGGGCAGGGGGTCACAGCGGCACACAAGGGCGGGGAGGGGGGCGCGCTGGAAGTGCTATGAGCGCTCATCTAGCCCAAGCTCCTAAACCCCCAAATGAGAAAATCAAGGACCAGCAAGAAGACACAACTTAACCAAGGGCACAGAGCAAAGAGGTGTTAGCAGCGGATGTGTGCTTAGTCGCTCAGTCGTGTCCGACTCTCCGTGACCCCAAGGACTGCAGCCCGCCAGGCTCCTCTGTCCATGGGGATTCTTCAGGCAAGAGTACTGGAGTGGGTTGCCATGCCCTCCTCCAGATGTCTGTGGCATTTGGCTGTTCAAAAAGCCACACTGGGATTCTTGTATGTGCCAGGCAGTGCTTTGAACAGAGCGTTGACAGAGCACCCTTAGGAGCAGGTATTGAAGGAAAGAAGGCCTGTCCCAAGTAAAGTCCCCATTTCTTAAGTTCAGTTCTCACACCTTGAGCGGGAATAGAAGAAGCAGCCCTGTGGCAGCAATGCCTCAAAACTGAAGCCATAGCCTCACTGACACAGTAAGCCCAGAGAGACACAGAGAAGAGCACAGCAGGACTCACAGGCCCCCACAATACGCTGGGGGGCAGGGGGTCACAGCGGCACACAAGGGCGGGGAGGGGGGCGCGCTGGAAGTGCTATGAGCGCTCATCTAGCCCAAGCTCCTAAACCCCCAAATGAGAAAATCAAGGACCAGCAAGAAGACACAACTTAACCAAGGGCACAGAGCAAAGAGGTGTTAGCAGCGGATGTGTGCTTAGTCGCTCAGTCGTGTCCGACTCTCCGTGACCCCAAGGACTGCAGCCCGCCAGGCTCCTCTGTCCATGGGGATTCTTCAGGCAAGAGTACTGGAGTGGGTTGCCATGCCCTCCTCCAGGGCATCGTCCCAGCCCAGGGATCAAACCCAGGTCTCCCACATCGCAGGCAGATTCTTTACCGACTAGGCCACCAATAAGGTCATTAGCAGTGGAATCCACCACTAAGGTATGAAGCACTGTGTGACAGTGTCCTTAAATGTACCCTCCCTCTTCCAGTATTAATTCCCCACAAAATAGAGATGCAGGATGCCATGTAGTAGCAAGTCTCACACATAACAGTCAGCAAGAGCCTCTTGCTTCTCTTTTGAGCTGTTATTTCCCAAAGCCAAATGCCTTACTCAAGAATCCTCAGCTGCCCACACAACAGGGTACCGGATGCCTCTCACTATCACCTTTACACAGGAGCTGAGAGCAGCCAGAGAAAAACCCCAGAGGGAAACAATGCAGAGAGTGGCACTTAGAACTTTGCAGCCGTGGACAAGTTTCTTACCCTCTAACCTTCCACTTCCGTGGGTACAATGGGAATGGGAGCGCCGCCACCCTTCGCAGGGGTATTGTGAGAAGCGCTAGCTGGCAGAAGTGCTCACTCAATTTAAGTGCTATTGTTACAGCCTGGGGTTGAGAAAAACTGTGTCGCAGGCATGTGCTGCTGCAAAACACCAGCATGAGCTGGAGCGTTTTATCTGGGTGTGCCAGGGCTTTCTGGGGAAGGGTTCTGGCAGAAGTCACGATTTTTAGCATAGCTGTAATTCACTAAGTTGTTGTTTAGTCACTAAGTCGTGTCTGACAGTTTGTAACCCTGAGGACTACAGCCCACCAGGTTCCTCTGTCCTTCGGACATTTTTCAGGCAAGAATACTTAGAGTTAAGTTGTCATTTCCTTCTCCAGGAAGGATCTTCCTAATCCCTGGATCGAACCCAGGTCTTCTGCATTGACAGACAGATTCTCTACCACTGAGCTACCAGGGATAGCCCTAATAGATTACTAAGGGCTGCCCACTGATGTTCTAACCTACTACATTAGTCCTCAGGCTTAAAGGACAAAAAATGTAAGTGGCACCATACACATTTCAGGATACCAGAAATATGCTGATACAGTCAGTTCTGTTACATAAACTAGAATCCAAAAGCAAGATTACTAGTAGGACACATTTACCATCTACCTTTTTAGCTCTATGATCTGCCATAAGCAGTCATGTCCATTTTAAAAAGCTAGCAGGATTAGACACAGCAAGCTCCTTATGAGTTTTTCCATTTCCCATTACCATTTGATGGCGGCTTGTTCTTAAGCTGGGTAAGCAATCTCAAGGAGATAAGCTGAGGCCAATGCCAAAGTTTTAAGTAAGATCTGGGGAGGGAAAACTTTGAGATGAGAAAATTCTACCTGGTACCTTTTATTCCCCTGGAAATTCAAAGAAAACATGCATTATTTAATTTTAGGTGTAAAACATCTCAGCCCAGGTCATAAAAACACCAAGGATTCATAGAACCATTGGAAAACCAGGGCACTAGAGGGTTAAACCAGGGCAAGTCATACTTCCTGGTCGTCTAAGTGTCAAAATAAGGAAAAGAAAACTGGAGCCTTGTAGGTCCAGGTGAGGTTTTAGTTTCTTGCCTAACCAGCAACATTGAAAAAATATGAAACTATTTCAGGGTCTGTAGTTAACTCCTTAGGCATTTTAATAAGTCACATTCCTATTCAGGACCATAAAATTTCCTCAAAAATAAAAGAAAGTGTCAAACTACTAGGATGTTAACAGTACCCTTAAAATTCTGTTCATAAAAGTCAAATGGTTTTCTCAGATTTTCTTTGGGGAAATAACCTATTAAGGGGACTAATAATTCAATCTTAAAAATTGAGCTTCTACATCATGTTTTTAAAAATCAGCATCCAACAGTAGGAAATTGGATGAAAAACCCAAATATATACCAAAATGATGGATTAAGCAGACTCTGAAGTTTTTCAAGAATGTCTGATGGCATGGAAAGACAGACACTGTATTGAGAGAATTCTATGAGTTTATCTACAGCATTTAAAATCTATGTATGTATAGTATACACACAGAAAAAATGTGTGTACACTCAAATGGCTAATAGCGTTTGAAAAAACTCAAACGTTAATGCTATTAACAGTTGCTTTAAGTTCTTTTTCTTATATATTTACATTTTTAATAATCACATTTCTTTTATAACATCAAAATTACAATTGGTACTGTAAAGATAGTTTCTGTGCAATGTTACTTAATTGCTGAAGAACTAGAAATCTAACCATCTCACTTAGAAAGCTGTTTCACCTGAAGGCACCATTGGAGCACAGCTTCCATGCCCAGAGAGAAGCACGGGACACATGTATACATATGTTAGGTTGTGTTTCTAACAGCACTTTGTTTGCATAGATAAATGTCATGCACAAAATCTCAACTTGACTAGCCATCAGGGTACGTGAATAAATTTCAACAGACAACACTGATTAGCTGTAATCCAGGTACTCATTAGAAAGTATAGTTTCCAGTTCAATGTCACCTAGTAATTCAGTAGCTCAATGGCAAGAAGTTCAATTTTTAAAAATTAAAAATGACGCTGCTGCTATTTCAAAACAACATCTTCTCCAAATATTCTAAAGTCTATCCCTAGATCAGTCAGGGAGCTGAATTCCCATGGAATTATTTACCTGAATTACCCTTGGGTGTGAGCCCCAACTATCTCGGTTGAGAATCACACTAAGGTGGGAAAAGGTGATGTTACAGTAAGGTTGTTGAGAATGTTCCTCACATCACCATGTTTGCTTCAGAAAGACCTCAGAAATTTCACTGTGATGCTTTAGTAACAAAGAACAGGCTAGATTCTTGGAATCAGTTTGCTTTCGTCGTGGGCGTTATGAATCCATTGACCAGGGGTTCCTTTTCCAACTGCTGCGCACAGCTCAGAGCCAAATGTGCAGCCCAGCTGCAGCAGATGTGCACACCAATGTGGTGTGTGCGTCTCAACCTAACTCGTGACGCAATTTTATGTTGCCACCATGCTTTCCTCTCTTTTTGTTCCTTGCTTAGGAAAAAAAAAAAAATTCCGCTGGAGTCATACATGTGTTGGGAGCAAAACAAGGAGAGAAGAACTTAGGGGGAAAGCAGCAATGTCTTTCCCCTCTGCTCGCTGCCTCCACCCCCCATCGCACTCCCCAGATTCACCCTCTTTTTAACTGTTTGTTTTTAGTACCTTTAGCAGTTACCTCCATAAATCTAGATAAAAGGCTTAACCTCTTTTTCTCCATTTATCAACTTGAGATAATATCTCTAGACACCTTAATATGAAAAGGGAGGATTAGCTCATTTATTCTAAACCTCCTCCTCTTCCAAATGTCTTATCTTATTCCATTCTTCTACCATTCTTACCTTTGCAATTTTAAACAATATACAAACCTTCCAATCAGAAGCCCCAACTTTCATTTTCTAAAATTCATTTATAGTACTGTGAGCTGCCTAATATTTAAAAGTGAAGACAACTAACAATACAGATGCCAGAACAATGAGGCCAAAAAGTCTTCATAGTGAATCCCAAACTAAATAGTTAAGGAGCCCTAGAAAACATGATGGATGGTCACACAGGTTAGGTGCATCTCAGACACCGGAGGAAGCTGTTTTATGATGGTGTCAAGCCTCATTTATGGCCAAACTTAACATTAGGACTTAAACTGAAGTTTGAACAGTGAGTTGGAGACATCTACCCTGAGACTCAGGTCAAAGTTTATTGTGGTTACTTAAAAGTTTTAGGTTTCAAAAGTTTGTCTTTCCTAAAAATTCTAAGGCGCTGTTAAATACTCCTTTTCAGTAGAGAAGCTTTCTTCACCTCCTCTCAGTTCAGTTCAGTTGCTCAGTCGTGTCCAACTCTTTGAGACCCCATGAACTGCAGCACGCCAGGCCTCCCTGTCCATCACCAACTCCCGGAGTTCACGCAGACTCACGTCCATCGAGTCAGTGATGCCATCCAGCCATCTCATCCTCTGTCGTCCCCTTCTCCTCCTGCTCCCAATCCCTGCCAGCATCAGAGTCTTCTCCAATGAGTCAACTCTTCGCATGAGGTGGCCAAAGTACTGGAGTTTCAGCTTCAGCATCATTCCCTCCAAAGAAACCCCAGGGCTGATCTTCAGAATGGACTGGTTGGATTTCCTTGCAGTCGAAAGGCGCTGTTAAATACTCCTTTTCAGTACAGAAGCTTTCTTCACCTCCTCTAGTCTCCTCCTATTGCCTCCGATCCAAACATTGCTTCAAGGGCTCACAGTGATGGGTTGTGTTGACTTCCACAAGTGGAGTGGCCTGTACAGGTCTAGCTCCATGACATCTTTGCCATGATTTACCTTGGTGACACCCCTCCCGTGGGCTCCTCACCCTGCGACACATATCAGACATAAAGGGAGTTAGGGTGGCTCTGGCAAAGATAACAAGGGGAGTGAGCTGGACATAGCCTCCCACACCATTCAGCACCAGCCTATCCCTGAAAAGACAATAAGGCAGGTCAGGGAGTACAAGTACAGTAGCTGCTAATCAGACAAGAATTAACCACACATCCTTGTCTAAGAATGAGCGAGTGTGGTGGGTAGTTGAGAGGAAGCCAGAAGCACCAAGGTGATGTGGGAGGAGAATCAGGAAATAGTTGAGACTGTTAGAACTGCCCAGGTGTTAGAGATGGGCTCTAAAGTAGAGGGTGGGGGAGGGGTCAGGAAGTATAACAGGATGGCAGGAATTTTTAGTAGGGATACACAGGGCTTTGAAAAATTATGCTTAACATGATAACATTTTATGCTTGAAAAACACTTTTAAAAGGAGTACATGACTACTTTGTTCAGACATTCCTTCAGTGAAAAATCAGAAGTTACATAAGTTGAGGAGCACTACTTTAGAGATAACCTGGGTACTTAATTTAAAATACCTAAATAAATCCTTTGATTCAAATCTGCTGAAACTGCTTACATTTGCCTGCTCTTAATTCTCTAGTATAACAGAAAAAAAAATTATAACTCATTATTTTAAATACCACAACATTGCTTTAAAAAAAAAAATTTAACACTCCCCCTCACCCCATCCCCAGTCTGAGCTTTGGCGTCAAGTGAATAAATACCAGCCTATCCCTGAAAAGACAATAAGGCAGGTCAGGGAGTACAAGTACAGTAGCTGCTAATCAGACAAGAATTAACCACACATCCTTGTCTAAGAATGAGCGAGTGTGGTGGGTAGTTGAGAGGAAGCCAGAAGCACCAAGGTGATGTGGGAGGAGAATCAGGAAATAGTTGAGACTGTTAGAACTGCCCAGGTGTTAGAGATGGGCTCTAAAGTAGAGGGTGGGGGAGGGGTCAGGAAGTATAACAGGATGGCAGGAATTTTTAGTAGGGATACACAGGGCTTTGAAAAATTATGCTTAACATGATAACATTTTATGCTTGAAAAACACTTTTAAAAGGAGTACATGACTACTTTGTTCAGACATTCCTTCAGTGAAAAATCAGAAGTTACATAAGTTGAGGAGCACTACTTTAGAGATAACCTGGGTACTTAATTTAAAATACCTAAATAAATCCTTTGATTCAAATCTGCTGAAACTGCTTACATTTGCCTGCTCTTAATTCTCTAGTATAACAGAAAAAAAAATTATAACTCATTATTTTAAATACCACAACATTGCTTTAAAAAAAAAAATTTAACACTCCCCCTCACCCCATCCCCAGTCTGAGCTTTGGCGTCAAGTGAATAAATGAAGCGGTGATTAATTAAAGAGGAGTGCCAGCAGCTTTGATTTGTTTTCTAATTTCTTTGAACAGAATGTGCCCTAATTTGTATTTCTGCCGAGTCCCTCTCGACCTTGCCGCTCTTAAGTGCTTTTTTTTTTTTTTTGCTTTCAGTTCTTCCCCACCCTCTTGAGTGACCCTCAGGCCACTCACTCACCACTGAAATCTGCAGCAAAGAGCTGGTGCCCACCTGAGGCTCTTAAAACTTGAGTTTGCTCAGTAATCATCCAGCAAGGTTGTTAAACATGGAACATGTTTTTCCACCCTACCCTGTCCCTACCCAAAACGAGGGTTAAAGGAGGAACTACCAACCTCTACCATCAGGAAAACCAAATTCCAGGGCCACCAGGAAGACCCCATCCCACATCTCTGAGATCCCCGGCAGTCCTCCCTTCTCCACCCCAGACTCCAAGTCCAGAATCTTCTCTCCCACCTCCTCCTCCTCCTCCTCGCCCCAGAGAGGAAAAGGACGTGCGGCCACTAGGTCCTCCACAGCCCACACCCCTAGGGGACACCCCTTGGTTAGTTAACTACCACTCTTAAAAGCGCTCATCAAGCAAAAGGAGAAAGCTGTGTCTTTAAACCTCTCCGGCAAGGCCAGGGTAACATTTCCTCTCGGAAAGCTCTCCGCCACGATTTTCCCAGGGCTGCACTTGAGTGAAACCCCCAAAGGAAATTACCACTTAAATTAGCCAGGACAGGCCGGCTGCTCGTTTGGCCTCAGCCGCGCATGCCGCCCGGCAGGCAGTACAGGCGCCTGGGGAGCCCGGCTGGGGGCGCCCCGGCTGCACGGCACGGGGCGGGGCGGCGTGCAGATGCTGAGGGCCAGGTGCGCGCACACCTAAGAGACTGGGGCGAGCACGTGGGTGAAGACAGCCTCGGGGGGCCGCTGGGGAAACTGACCCAGGAAACTCGAAGCCCTCTGCCTCTTTCCTGCCAGATCCTTCAGTGCCCCCCGCCTCTGTCAGATGGGGGAGACAGAAAATGATGGGTCTGCTTTAGGACCCAGTCATCCAGACTGTAGGCTCCATGAAAGCAAGGACAAGGGCTATTTTGTATTTTCCTTTTTTAAAAAAACAGATACAATCCAGAGATTTTTAGCGTGTTCAGGAGGCTGAGTATCCATCACTCATCCCCCAGAAAAACCCTGCTAGGCATTAGTAGTCATCCCCCCACCACTTCTCCCCAAACAACTAATCTACTTTCCCTCTAGAATAGATTTGCCTATTCTAGGGGTTTCATATAAATGAAATCGTGCTCTATGCAACTTCTTTCACTCAGCATACTGTTTAAGATTCATCCACAATGTAGCATGTGTTAGTACTTCATTTCCTTTCATTGTGGAATCATACCCCATGGTATGGATTTACCGCATTTTGATTATCCATTCATTAGCTGATGAACATTAGGGTTGTTCCTACTTCTTGACTATTATGAAGAATGTACGTGAATCTTCATGTACAAGTATATTAAGGGACAGATATTTTCATGTTCTTTCAAATAAATCTAGGCATGGACTTGCTGGATCCTCTAGTACCTCTGTGCTGAACTTTTTAAAAAGATCTGTTTTTATCCACAACTACAGTTCTAAGGTTGATAACCTAGCCCCTAGGACTTTCTTTGACAAATGGATGGATATAATTAAATAAGAAATTAGGACTCAAATAAGTGAGATTGAGGTGCCTTTTTTTTTTTTTAACATGAAAGCATTTTATACCTTATTAAGAGCAACACAAATGGGACTTACTGTAATTCTTAAGAAGAATATGAAAAATAAAGAAGGTCCTAATCTAGGATCTATGGAAGTGCTAACAGGAGGGTGGGGAATCCTCAGAAATTGTCTATGGAATTGTTTGAGTATGTACAGGTGTAGTGTTGCCTTCTGGGGAAGGCAATGGCACCCCACCCCAGTACTCTTGCCTGGAAAATCCAATGGACGGAGTAGCCTGGTGGGCTGCAGTCCATGGGGTCGCTAACAGTCAGACAGACTGAGCGACTTCACTTTCACTTTTCTCTTTCCTGCACTGGAGAAGGAAATGGCAACCCACTCCAGTATTCTTGCCTGGAGAGTCCCAGGGACGGGGGAGCCTGGTGGGCTGCCGTCTATGGGGTCACACAGAGTCGGACCCGACTGAAGTGACTTAGCAGCAGCAGCAGTGTTGCCTTCACACCAGGTAAGAAGAGTGTCTAGCTGTGCCCTGCCCTGGCTGTGCCCCTCTCAACAGGGCACGGTGTCTGGGAGTACAGCAGACGTGCCCGTTATAAGCCAGCTCTTTCCTGTCGTGGTGCAAGGTTCTGCTCTCAAACCCTGGACTTCCCAGCCTAAACAGCCCAAGCGTTTCCCCCAGGGCCACCCTCCTGAGCGTAATCCATGCCACTATGGTTAAAGGATGGTTGTCCACAGAGGTGAGCCTACAGGCTAGGATTTTATAGCACAGGTGCCCAGATGGTGCTCCCACAGGGAGGGATGGCAACAGGAGGGATGGAAAGAAAAGAGGGGGCAGGGAAGTGTGGGCTACAGGTTAGCAGCTGAGGAATGAGGCCCAACTCTACTCCCAGCCACCACGCTCCAGTGAGAAACGTCAAGCCCAAGAATTCCAAATATGAACCTGGCCTTCCAGTCTTGGATTCTTTTGAAGAGCTCTGAAAGGATGACAGTATCGATGACATAAATGAGCAGAGTAGGACTGAGTGGGATGGGAAAACCTGCGGCATAAGGTCCGTGGGCCTGGGTTCCCTCTGTGCTCTGTCCCAGGTCTCGTGAGTGTAACAGAGGACCAGCGCACCTGGGATTTTTTCAGGACGGTACATGGCTGTCAGATTCTCAAAAGACCCCAAGAAGTCTGCAGTGACACTCGAAAACAATGAAGAGAGTGGAAAATTGAAGGAAACACCAGGGAAGTTAGAAGTCCTGTTTCAGCCCTTCTTTCTCCACATGCAAACCGAATGAACTTGGGGAGCTTCTTACAGTCTTAGTCACCCATACAAATGAAATGGAAATAATCATAACATATTAAATTCTGTCATACATTATAATGCAAGGTGTCACTTTAATATTTCCCGGCCTTTTTTTTTTTGTTACAGCTGCATCAGTAGTAGGCCCATAAGATTATTAATGTGGGCTCATAACATTGCTAAAAGCTAAACTTCACTACATTACAGAAGATCCATGTAAGATGAAATTGGATGGCATAATTTGTCCAAAGTTATTCCACAGTAAATTAGTGGCAGCCAAAAGATATATAACCAAGAATTTCGACATTCCGGCCCAAGCTCTATACAGCACTCTCTCATCTAAGACGAAACGCTGACCATTTCACAACAGAATGTTTTTCTCATAGCTTTGACTGCTTAAGTGGTTTCCCTTTTCTCTTACATTCAGTAATGTATTTGACTTTCTCCGAATGAATTTATTCCTACTGTTTGTTCCTATACTCTTGTTTAATGGCGCTGTGAATACTATGGTATGTAAATATGAGAAATTTCAGCTGTTGGCCATTATGGATGATACATAATGGATGATTTTTTTTGTTTTACTAAATTAACATGATATTCTATTTCAACATAAGGGAAAAAAGCTAAATCTCAACTCTGAAAATTAACCAGTGTGGTCTGTCATATAAAATAGCCAGTTTAAGTTTTTACTTCTTTATTCAATGAATTGTTATCATATAGAAATTGTGTAGATACAGAGGACATAATTATTCTAGTGATGGTGGTAGGGATTTGACAATGGCCAATTGTGGTTGGTCCAGAACTCAGGTCTCCTGGAACGTGGGGCTTTCGTGTTGAATATGGGATGAAGCCTGGCAGGGTGAACCAAAGTGGTTGCTTTGACCTAATTTGAAGGTGATATGCACCACTTTCTATATGATTTAAATCTCAAAGTTTTGGTACATTTGTTAATCATTTTAGATTTAATTGTCTACATTTGCTCCCTTCTGGTTTGAAAAGAATATATGTAGCCAGATAGATTATGTCAGTAGGAAGGATGTCTATAAACTTTAATTAGAACAAGGACATTGAGACGAAATTAAATCCTTAACATTCCAGATAGATTTTTGTATGATAAAATTTTCTCTGTATGTTTCCTGTTATTTGTGATATTTAATATTGAATTATTATATATAGTTACTGCTAAAAAAATTTATTTTCAATTGCATTGTTGTATGGCAATTATGTGAGTTTTCACCCTTAATTTTCAACAGGTCAGTTTTCACTTTGATTCTTTACTGGCCTCAGTTTGAATGCCCATCCATACAATCAAGATTGCAACTTGGAGTGACCTTGCACATTTTGTTCTTACTCAGCTGCTGTTTTAATAGCCTATACCTATTGAGTCAGACACGACTGAGTGTGCACGCACACGTAGATGTTGTCATTCTGTCTCAAATCGTTTTTTTTTCGTCTAATAAGCTTTTGCTTTTTGCTCTTTTATTTCACATTCTGTGGTCATTATTTAATGTCCTTTCTTGAAAGCTGTTAATCACTGTTGGTCAGCTCTGGTTTCACATGAATTTAATGACTTACCAAACCCAAATCAAAGTAAAAGGGATACGCTTTCCACACTAACGTTTGAATGAAATTCCCCTCATTAGAAGCATTAAAAATACAGGCACCCTCAAAGAGTCAGAAAACAAGGGTACAAATCCCAGCTTGACCTCTTTCTGGCTATCTGTGAACAATTATGTGATGTTTCTGGGACTCTGCCTCCTAAGCTGTGGGAAGGTTGGCCTTTTCAGAGAGTCTCAACCTATGGTTCCTGAGTGGTATTTAGAGGGTCTGTGAGCCCTCCTAAAATTACAATGCCCTTAGTTATTCTGTCTATACATGCATGCTCCTACTCCTTGCCAAGAGGATCCACTGCCTCCCGTACATTCTCAAAGGCATGCATGACCAAAAGATTGAGAACTCTTGAGCTAGATGGTCTTTGAGAAGACTCTGGAGGCAAAGTGTATAATATGCAAGTTTTCAAAAATCATTGTCTTTAGCCTTCTAAAAATCAATTTGCAAAACCTATCAAAACTTCCAAAATGAGGACTGTAAACTGCTTACTCAGAGGCAGTGGGCATCCTTGTCTCCCAGCTGCAGAAACCTAGTAATGGGAAGAATCCTAAATCAGGGCAGCAAGAAGTTCTCTGGTATTAGGCTAAGGGATTTGGAGTTAACTTTGCAGATGGGAAGACTTACTGACAGTTTTGAGAGAAGTGACTCAATGAAAGTATTAGTTGGAGGAAGAGCAAATTAGAATCCATGTAGGAAGATGACAGAGAAAGAGCCTGAGGATGCTGGACCAAAGGAGCCCTCTTACAGGACACCATTTCCTCCACTGTGTTTCTGGTTATTTGACACCACCCTTATGGCAGAAAGTGAGGAGGAGCTAAACAGCCTCTTGACGAAAGTGAAGGAGGAGAGCGAAAAAGTTGGCTTAAAGCTCAACATTCAGAAAACGAAGATCATGGCATCCGGTCCCATCACTTCATGGGAAATAGATGGGGAAACAGTGTCAGACTTTATTTTGGGGGGCTCCAAAATCACTGCAGATGGTGACTGCAGCCATGAAATTAGAAGACACTTACTCCTTGGAAGAAAAGTTATGACCAACCTAGATAGTATATTCAAAAGCAGAGACATCACTTTGCCGACTAAGGTCCACCTAGTCAAGGCTATGGTTTTTCCTGTGGTCATGTATGGATGTGAAAGTTGGACTGTGAAGAAGGCTGAGTGCCGAAGAATTGATGTATTTGAACTGTGGTATTGGAGAAGACTCTTTTGAGAGTCCCTTGGACTGCAAGGAGATCCAACCAGTCCATTCTGAAGGAGATCAACCCTGGGATTTCTTTGGAAGGAATGATGCTAAAGCTGAAACTCCAGTACTTTGGCCATCTCATGCGAAGAGTTGACTCATTGGAAAAGACNACTCTTTTGAGAGTCCCTTGGACTGCAAGGAGATCCAACCAGTCCATTCTGAAGGAGATCAACCCTGGGATTTCTTTGGAAGGAATGATGCTAAAGCTGAAACTCCAGTACTTTGGCCATCTCATGAGAAGAGCTGACTCATTGGAAAAGACTCTGATGCTGGGAGGGATTGGGGGCAGGAGGAGAAGGGGACGACAGAGGATGAGATGGCTGGATGGCATCACAGACTCGATGGACGTGAGTCTGGGTGAACTCTGAGAGATGGTGATGAACGGGGAGGCCTGGTGTGCTGCGATTCATGGGGTCGCAAAGAGTCGGACACGACTGAGCGACTGAACTGAACTGAGACATATTAATAGGTGTTCCTCCAGAAAAGAGGTGCTGTAGCCAATAATCTAAGAAAATGCTGAGTTAGGAAGTAAGGTTTTCATCACATGAGTCTCAGAACCTTTAATAGAGTTCTACCAAACACAGTATTTTTCCATTTTTAATTGCCCATGACCCTCCCCACCAATGCCGCAGTTGAGTACTGACAGTGAAGAGCATGAGCTATGACAGGCAATGGAAAAATGCTACTGCTGCCACTGCTAATGAGCACTTCGTAAATCACATGTGTTAAAATACTTCATCGCTTTAAGACTTGGATTGCCACCCACAAGACAGTTGTTATAAAGTTCTTGACCTGGAGCTAAAAGTATATTTTATCTTTTCTATAGCTCAGAGGTTAAAGCATCTGCCTGCAATGCAGGATTCGATCTGGGTTCGATCCCTGGATTGGGAAGAACCCCTGGATGAAGGAAATGGCAACCTACTCCAGTATTCTTGCCTGGAAAATCCCATGGACAGAGGAGCCTGGTGGGCTATACTCCACGGGGTAGCAAAGAGTCGGACACAACTGAGTGACTAAACTAAAAAAATACTTTTAAATTTTAATTTTTCACTCAAAATCTTGGGGATACAAAGGTAGAAAACATCACTTGCTACCTGCTGCTACTACCTAGTTGGGAGGACAGATAACTGATCAGACACTGACTACACTTGAGAGGCAGACCCAAAAGCTTCATTGAGATCACCCAGAAAGGACATGTATTCTGAGTTTGAGGGCTTGGGGATTAGTCTCAAGATGAGAGGATAAATAAGCCACAAGTTGAAGGGTTAGCCAGAAACTTGCCAGGGTGAAAAAGAGAAGAAATAAGAAAGTCTGTGCAAAGCCTTGGAAGTATGAGAACTAGGGGAAGGTGAGTAGTCCTCTGCTGTCAGAAAATGGACTAGAGTCAGGAAGTTAGAAAGATGACACTGGTCAAGTATCAAGTCCTGAAGAGTTACTACACAGAGTGTTCTATGTGCTAGGCTAAAGAATTTTGAAAATACATCTACAGGATTTTCAATTAAGAACTAACATACTAGACTTACATTTTAGAAAGGTCATTCTAAGTCTTTAAGACTCAATTTCCTCCCTATAAAGCGAGAATCACTGCTTCTGAGGGCTAGCTGCCCAGCAAGCTTAGATGCCAACACTATGGCACAAGATTTTTGAGAAAAGAAACAGCATTATTGAGAAGTCAACCAGCGAAGAGGCAGGGAGTAAGACTCTCAATCTGCCTCCCAGAGCCAGTGTTTAGGGTGAATTTAAGGAGTTGGGCAGAGGCTATTGGCTAGTCTCAAATCAGCAATCATGCTACTCCTACAGCTAGAAGCCATGTTTTCCTTATCGAAGGACTTCGTGCTTTGTAAACAGCTCAGGTGGCAACATTCTATCCTTGAGTTCTGCAGGCTGAAGATCCCTGGTTCCGGGGTCATTCTTGCAGGGGTGGGTGCAGAGGGTGGGGTGGGTGCAGAGGGTGGGGTGGGGGCGGGCCTCCTGTCTGCACATGCTCAGTGCTGTGTCTGTAAACTAACTCCAGATTTAACTAATCAACAATTTATTTAGGGAGGCAAAACCAGTTTACACTGGTCAGTGGTTTCTGTGCTATTTCAAGACCTACCTTACAGAAGTGTTCTGAAATTAAAGAAATTAGAATCTGTTGAGCACTCAGCCTGATTAATTTTGATGATTAAAATTTTCGTAAAGCCTAGTTCTCATTGGAATCTTCTGATTGGAGCCTGGGAGGCATTGGGGTAGGCAGGGTCAGAAGAGTGGATTCAATTCGGTGACTTTCAAGGGTGTGAGCCAGGACTGTCTGGCTTCAAATCTCATGTTTTTTTGCTTCCTACCTGACCAGAAACTTCTCCTTCCATCTTTTAAAACTTAAATGGCAACCCACTCCAGGATTCTTGCCTGGAGAATCCCATAGATGGAGGAGCGTGATAGGCTACAATCCACGGGTCGCAAAGAGTCGGACACAACTGAGCAACTTCACTTTCTTTTCTTTCCTTCTTTTCTGGGTTAAGAACATCATTTTGGAATCCCCTAAAAACCACATTGGCTTTTCAGAAAGACACTAACAATTCCCTTTAAAGAGAAAAGCAATCTCCATACCTTAGCCCAAACTTTCAGTGTGCAACGGAAAAACTTAGAAGGTACCAATGGCTTGAAAAGAGTAAGACCTTGCTTCCCTAGGGGAGGAAAGCCTGGCTGTGCCTTTGCAAATTTCCCAGCACAGCCTCACTTTCTCAGCCTAACCAGCTCCCCAGAGTCCCCAAGATGAAAACTGCCAGGCTTTTCAGGGTGCTGCATGGACTAGCTCCAAGATTCTCGGCTCCCAGTCGGGGTGGCAACCCCTTCCTCATGGAGCTTGGAAGTGCCCCATTCTGTGTGAGCTCCAGGAGCTCTGAACAAGCAGGAGGGTTTGGTTTGATTCCTTACTGAGCTCAGCACCATGGGGCTTTCCAGAAGATAGTCTTGAGTTTCAGTTCACAGCCCATTGGATTCCACTTCAACCTGAAAGCTCACAGGGAAGGTCAGCTGAAACGAGTCTGGTCGGCTCTCCGCTTAGAACTGTAAATCACACTGCTGCCACTGAGGACAAGAGCAGGTGAGCCAAGGAACTTGGCCTCTCCTGACCTGATTTACCCCAAGTGTGTGTGAGAGTTGTGGGGGGCACAAGCTGGAAAAGGCAGGACTTTTCGTTTCACACCTGCTTGGGTTTTCCTTATGAAACGTTTCCATCACTGACGCTGAGGTGTTTCCTTAAACGGCAACTCCATCTGATGTAAACAGGCTGCCAATACAGGCCCTAGTGAATATTAATAATAACAACCACTTAGGTGCACTGTATATGGGCCAAATACTGCACTGAGCCCTTGACTTTCATTATTCCACGTGATCCTCCAAGTAAAACCCCATGAGCTAGGTGCCATTATCATCACCATTTAATAGAGGAGGAAACTAAGCTAGAAACTTAGCACAGCTGGGATAAAAAACCCAGGCAAAAGAGCATCACCACCCAGACTGCACAAGGAATTTTCTGGTGGAGGCCCAGGGAGGCCCTGCTTTAGAAGACTGGAAGCAGGGGACGGAGTGGTCATGGGGCAGGATTCCCTCACCAGGTGAAGCATGGAGGTGCTTTACCTTCTGCTGAGGTCCTTGCTGACTCCATGCCTCCCTGGTGCTCTGGCAGTTCCAACTGGAAGAGAGAACTCTGTCCCTTTTCTGCCGGCAGGGAAGCCCCCTCCCCACAGGGATTCGACCTGGAGTCTCCCCTACTCTTGCACTTCCTAAGCATTAATCTCATTAACATTAATAGGAATTGTCCCTGCGCCTCAAGGCGGACATAGACTTCTAATTGCTGCAAAAAGAGGCCTGGGAGACCCCACCCCCACTGCAACCCCCCAACCCCTCAGTCCTTGCCCCAGTCTTTCTTTCCCACCACCCTCACTGGAGCTACAAAGGCCTGGCAGTTGCTCTTCCCAGCTTTGGCAGGCCCGCAGTTTAGCATTTGACTTGGTTTCTCAGATGATTAAGTCATTTATAAAATAAAACTCATGGGCTCTTTCCAATGTCCTTTTTTAAAAAAGCTATCACAGCTGCTAGCTTCTTCTGGCCCTCTCGGAACTCCTTTCTGGGTTCCTTATGCAGCGCAGTGTGGAGACATGACAGGTCTGGGGTCCGTTTGGTCTGGATCCTTTCAATAAAATCTTTCTTTTTTCCAACCCCCGTCACAAGATTATAACATTCTGATTCAAGTGGTCTGAAGCTGCCTTTTTTTTTTTTTTGGTAATACCTGCATGAACAGCACTACTCGAGCCCCTTCCCCACCCCACCCCCCACCCCTACAAATTAATGCAGGGTAAAGCATAGCCCCATTCTGATGTAGGGACAACTGGCCGGAGACTGGGTGACAACGAAAAACAATTGCGCGAAGGATCTGGAGCAAATGCTTGCGTTGGGCGCGGGAGAGCCAGGGTCATCCCAAGACTCCTATGTGCGCCCAGTCCACGAGGCCCGAAATGGGGCCGGGCCGGCTTTCCTATGACGGCGGTGTTAAAAAGCCAGCCACGATGTAACTACAGCGGAGAGAAAGCGACACAGAAAATGGTGAAGTCAAACAAAGGGGCAGGAAGAAAAAGCAGAGAAACAAAAGTGTTTCTCTTCCTGCAGGGAGAAAGGAACCGCCGCCGGTGGCCCAACTCAGTCCCCTCCCGCCATCTAGTGGCCATGCTGTGTCGCTGCAGCGCAGGCTGCTGCGGCCGATCTGGATGCGGGATGCTGCCGGGAGATGGCTCTCTCCCGATCCCAAGAGAAGATGCATGCGGCGGTGTAAAGGCTCACTTAAGCCAAAATCACGGCCTTCTTTGTGGAAGGGCTTGTTTGTTTAGATTCGAAATACTGAGCAGTTAAAGAACAGATGTGTGTCCGGCTCATCGGCGGGTTAAGGTAGGTTGGGATTGGAAATTCCCCAGCCCCGAGCAATTTCTTTAAAAGGATTCACATGTGTAGTGCACATTTCGATCTCCCTCAGGAAAAGCCGGCTCTCTAGTAACAGACTATTTGTTCCTTCCGTTTTCCGACGCTATCCAGAAGCCAAATATTCTGAAAAGTTTTGAAGCCAATGGAGCAAGGATGATATTAACATGGATTTCTTGGCCGGAATCCACTCCCTAATGGGAGAAGCCCAGGTTTTATCCTCACCTAATAATTAGCTTTCCTTTGAAAAATATGTAATTCAGGATCTTATTTTTCTGTGCAAGGTTTTACCTGTTCCCAAATACAAAATATTTGAGGTTTCTGATGATAAAATCTTGGTACAAGTGTCCACTGATGAGGTAATATAAAATGTAGAGTTTTTCAGCAGTGAGAACTAAGATATTACAAATCAAATACATAATACAAATTAAATACATGTCCATAAACTTTTATACGTATACCCCAAACGATTGTTTGCTACAGAATTTGATGTCCTTCCACACGAAAAATTCTTACCTGTGTTAGACTCTAAGACAGCATGACAAAAAGTATACACAGCCTCTCAAAATTCTGTTTTCTCTGTGCCTATATACACCATGAACGAGTATATATGTAAGCAGCTGTCTGCTTTCCCTAGGCTTCTCTGTGTTCTTTTCTGATCACTATAAATGTATATACACTTTTGACACCAACAGATAAAGGTACAGCCTAGATCTCCCCATAGGGTGAAAAGTCCCTGGTGTCTGTTCCCCAGCACATCCATGGAGGTCTGGGACATCCCTGGCCATTCTGGGAGTGATCATGTACGCTCCTTTACTTGAGGCAAGCTATGTTTTATGTAGATACTGCAGACCGAGGGTCCAAGGGTTCTACAGAAACTTCAGTTAGAGGCATTGGCTTGCTCTGGGGCCAAAAACCCTGCAGTCATTGACTCCACTTGAAGCCTGACCTTCAGAGCACTTTAGCATGGCACAGTCAGACAGGCTGCCTCAGTTCTGTCTGTGCTGAACTCAAGGGGCTGATTCTGTGCTTTCAGAGCCAAGGGTAGCAATTACAGGGAGGACGATAGACCCTCATGGAGACAGGAGAGAAGGAAGACGTTGAGGAGTTTGGCAGGAAGTTATTCACTTTGTTTTGTGTTGGGCCTAACCTTAGGAAATTAACTTCTGAAGGCAAAGAAAGGTATTTATCTTGAGGCAAATGGCATGAGATTCCTGTGGGCTCCTAGGTAGGCATCGGTTGGGAAAATAACTTTTCTGAAGCAGCTGTGCCTGTAACAGATGATTAGATACACAGTGGCATTTAATATGGGCTCCTATAAATCTATCTTCTAACACTGCAGCCCCAAACTGGGTGCTTATACAGCCTAACCCTTGAAATCATCAAAGACAGGTGAGTCACTTCTTCTCCCAGTCTCTTCCCAGGTGCCCCAGAATCACGGGTGAAAATCACAGTGAAGGAAGATGCCCTCATCAGATTCTGCCGGGAAGATGTCTGGAAGCACTGAGCTTCCCACTACCAATGTAGACAGCTAACCAAAGCAGTGATGGAGACTTGAACAAGACAGTATTCTAGAAACCACAGGGGGCATAAGCCATGAGATGGGAGGAGCAGGGAGCAAGGCAACTGGAAACGGCAAGAGAAGTGAGTGGCAGAGTCCCCGGAAAGCAGCCATGTAGGCAGGGCTCTCGTCTGATGCGCGAGGCTGTCAGATGACGCGGGAGCACAGCCGCCCCAGGCCACTGCCCTCGCCCCCTCTCCCCTCTGTGACCCCCGCCCTGCCCTTCTAGGGATCTGTGAGCCTTCTCCCTCAGTGGTCCTTCTTGCTCCCCTTCCAGTGCCCCACCTTCTGTCTGCTACCCCTCCCTGGGGAGTTGGTGCTTCTCCCCGCCAGGGGAAGGGAGGAGAGGAAGGAGGGAAATCAAAGATTCTATCCCAGAGAGGGGGAAGGTGAGATTTGAGAAGGGGCAGAAGCAGGGAGGGCAAAGTCTGTGGCTCCATCAGGTGGGGTCGCTTGGGGTCAGGCCCTGAACATCATCCTGCTTAAGAATCCGTCAGGGGAGGACAAGTCAAGGGGGGCCAGAGGAGGGGCCACGAGGGCCAGGAGCAGCACAGGAGACGGGACCCCAGGGCCGGGGTAAAGGGCGGGGGCCCAGGGCCTGGGGGCCTCCCGGGGGAGCACAGCCGCAGCGCCTCCCTTTTCCGTCTTCTGCCCCGGCTTCGGCCCCGGCCTTTTCTTTTCATGCCTCTCCCCACGACAAAAGCTGGGGCCCTGGCCTTGCCATCGTGTTCCTTCGACTCCTGCATGTTCCCCACCCTTCACCTTTTGCACAGACCCCAGTGGCAACCCACTCCAGTGTTCTTGCCTGGAGAATCCCAGGGACGGCGGAGCCTGGTGGGTGCCGTCTATGGGGTCACATAGATTCAGACACGACTGAAGCGACGTAGCAGCAGCAGCAGCAGCAGCAGCATTACAGTAAATTTTAAATAAAAACACAGCTGCTCTAAATGACCTTTCGGTCTCAATTCAGCTGGCTGAGAGGACACACTGGCCGCTCTCTGCCATTTCTGTTTCCTGAGTCCTCTGCAAATAGCTCAGCGATAACCCTCATCACCTGAGCTGCTGGGTGTGTCGCCTGTTCCTTAAAGAAATGGGGACGATTGTGGCACAACAAAATGAGCAAAATGTCACTTCTCTCTCTTTCCCTTGCTACCCACTTCCCTTTAGAAATGATCCCAATCCTCTATTAATTTGTCTCAGCAGATGGAATTCTCCAGGGGTGCCCACAATAATATCTCTCATCCAACTCGCCTCTCTATTGCAAGATGACCTTCCATGGATGTGTTTGGACTTGTGACTGCTTCAACCAAGAGGACAGGGGAATTGATCTTTGTGTGGCTTCTGAGGTTGGGTAATAACTGACAAAGGACACATCTCTTGACGTGTGGCCGGGTGATACAGAGGGTAAAGAGCCAGGGCAGGAAGAGCTCTGAGAGGGATGACCATTTTTCCTCATCATGGCCAGGGTACCATATCTCCTCCCACCTAAGATGTGATATACATAAGAGGGATCATCAACTCAATGAAGGCCCTTAGGGAACAAAAACCACTATCACCATGTTATGTGTCATCTATTATACAATACATTATAAGAAACATCAAAATAGAAAACACACAAAATGCAAAGGAATATGTTAAGTCCTTCATCATGTCTGGACACCTTTTAGTACAGTCTGAAAGTACAGGAAAGGAAGGTTACTGGATGTTCTAAACTCCTGACTTCACTTGTATATGCAAGCAGGACAATTTATCCCCTAGGTGCAGGCCTATGGCCCACAATACATCCAGGGCTATACAAAAATATTTTGATACCTTTTTTTTAAGTCAAAAGAAAAAAAATGTTTAGGCTGAATAGAATGTTTTAATATAAAATAGGAATATATTAATTTTTCTACTGGAACACTCAATTTTTAATATTTAAGCTATTCAAATACTTATAATATTTTAAATTTAATATTGAATGTGTTTGATCTAGGGAAGTCATCAAGAAGCTTAGTTGTCTTGATCACCTGCTACAGATGGTTCAACATGAACAAGCTTGGCTTTTCACCCTCAGTGCCCAGATCCCAGGAAGGACTTTTCCCATTCAGTACTTCCCTCTCTGGAGTCTAGGTGGCCCCATTGCTCTAAAGTTGGCTGTGTGAAGTTCTGTGGTTTACAAGGACTGTCTGATGTGGAGCAGGCAGAAGTTCCTTTTTGGTAGAAATAGGATTCTGGGCGCCCTGCTGGAAGCAGGCCTGGGATTTTTCACGGCTGTCATTCTTTTAAACCCTCAGTCCCTGAGGATAATCCATGGAGAGTAAAACCTGGCCATTTTAAGTGATACTTGAATTATTGAGCATGCCTAGCCTGCATGAAAAATTTAAATGTCTAGGAAAATAAATAGAGTGCATAAAAGGATTTTATTGAAGTTCTCCAAATTGGGGAAAAAACAGTAAATGGGGGCTGCTTTTTTTTTTTTTTTTTACATTCAGTACTTCCCTCTCTGGAGTCTAGGTGGCCCCATTGCTCTAAAGTTGGCTGTGTGAAGTTCTGTGGTTTACAAGGACTGTCTGATGTGGAGCAGGCAGAAGTTCCTTTTTGGTAGAAATAGGATTCTGGGCGCCCTGCTGGAAGCACGCCTGGGATTTTTCACGGCTGTCATTCTTTTAAACCCTCAGTCCCTGAGGATAATCCATGGAGAGTAAAACCTGGCCATTTTAAGTGATACTTGAATTATTGAGCATGCCTAGCCTGCATGAAAAATTTAAATGTCTAGGAAAATAAATAGAGTGCATAAAAGGATTTTATTGAAGTTCTCCAAATTGGGGAAAAAACAGTAAATGGGGGCTGCTTTTTTTTTTTTTTTTTAGCATCAGAGGAAGTCCCTACGATTTGTTAAGAGATCTCTTGGCTCCTCTAAAAATAATGGACTCAAATACTTAGGGACAAACTAGCAGAAAAAAATACAACTCCCTGAAGCTATTTCATACTTAGGGAGAGAGCTAATAAAATTTTTGAGTGAAACACTGGATTTTGCAGTTTCAAAATTCTTGGTCAAGTTTTTTAAGATTAGCTGATCGCTCATGAAACCACAGAAATGGAGTGAATCATTCAACTCTATTTTCTCTAGCTGCTGGAAATGGACATGTACACAAGTGTGTGTGAGTAGAAGCAGACAAAACAAGGTGTGTTCGAAGAGTTTAAACCCCAACTCATAGCATTCTTGAGACAGGAAGGTCATTTCTTATATATCTGCTTTTAATTTGACTTATATCCATAGAGGCTTCTTAACCCTTGACTTCCATCCTGGCCACTTTGAAAAGTGATTTGCTCCCATTATATTAGCTTCAAATTCCATATAAATAATAGATGCGTTTTTCTGAAATGTGGATTACCAGCGAGACGTGGGGCCTCTCCCGTGAGAAGTAACACCGATGGAGGCTAAAAGGACAAGGCAGGAGTGGAAAGCCACAGAGCCCCTGCGGAGCACTGTGTCATCGCCTGGGAAAAATAACAGTCAGCTAAGCTTTCTCAAAATGTGCTCAAGTAAAACATTTAAATGCTCACAAATTGATGATTACAGATTTATGTACACGATGAAAGATGAACTTTATTTTCCAATTGAGGCGCTGTACATGGCATGGCAAGTTCTAAGTCCTAGCAAAGCTATTAAAACCATGAAAAGGTGTTGATGTCATTAAGTGAAAGGGAGGGAAACAGGTAACCAGTCTGGATCTCTCACAGGTGCACTGCTGGGAGCGGGTTGATAACTGGCTTTGGAGCCCTCAAATAGTAAATATGAATAAACAATACATATACTGTATCAACCCTATGCTAAAATTGTGACCTGTATTGACTTTCTTAATCCTCACAACACCCCGATGAGGTTAGGTACTATTGTGTCCTTTTGACAAATGAGGAAACAGAGACACACGAGAGGTTAAGTAATTTGCCCAGGGTCAGCGAGGAAGGGCATGTTAGGTTTGAGTCCAGTTTCGTTCCCGTCTAGTTCCAGATCTAGCTCCCAAATGCTGCAGATACTCTAGCCGTTCTACCCGTGTTCTCTCAGAATTCTCAACTTCTTACTGCCTGAGGACTCCAGCCGTAGATGCTTGTCACACACAGGCCACTGGGGGCTGCTAGAGAGTTAACGCCCACTTCCGCCCCAGCAACTCAACCAATGGCCAACAGGAGGCGGTGGGCAAACACCAGCCGAAGGCGCCTGTTCTTCAGTCTCTCAGAGGCTCCCCCAGGACTGAGCCCACGGCAGTGATGCGGTCTTTCAGTAGCTCTGTCCTGGCTTCCTTTCCTTCCCTGTCTCCCTGCACTTCCCTGAGATATACCCTAAAAGAAATGCTTGCCTTCAAGTCTTGTCTCAGAGTCTAGTCCAGGGAATGTGGGCTTTGTAGTTTGAAAAATCACAAGTGCTAAAGTAATCATTGGCACATATTCTATCATGATGAATTTACCCCTCAAAGGGGATCAGTCTGCAAGAAATGTCAAAATCCTACCAGGTGATCTTAAACATTCTTGGGATTAGAAGAGAGAATTTATTTCCAAGATGCTGTACTTAACAAATTTGGTAAATTGTTTCTTAACATAAACTTGGCTTTAATGTAACTTCAAAAAAAAAAAAAAAGAAAAGAAAATATATCAAATGTTACTTGACTATATCAAGAACCTCAAGTCATTTTTAAGCTGTAACCAAAAAGATAAGAACACACATGGAATAGTGAAAATACTCAGATCAAAGTGTTTTTTTTTTTTTTTGCCACATTCCATTATAATTCTTCCAATACATTTTAAGTGCTTTGGATTCTGGAAAAAAGGTTTTTTCCCACAGACTATAGGTTGCAATATTTAATTGTGTTTTTACTTTGCCCCACATATGTTCAGACTAGATTTTGCCAAAATCTCATCTGAACCATTTTCACTACTCTGTTTAAAAGTTCTTTCCTGTCCTTCCATTCTGTTTTCAATTAGAGACTATATCGATGAAAGGCAAATTACAATGCCCAATATTTAGATTAAGCAATGTATTACCATCACCTTCCAAAGCACAATAAAGCAGAACATCCTAAAAGTAATTATATAAAGAGGGCCAGGAATCCCACTCAGTGACTGTTCTCTAAGTGCCCCTCATTGGGCCTCTTTGCCGAATGAACTGAACTCCATGGAAGCAAATAGAAGCCACTATTAGTTTCCAAATAACTACCCCCCTCACTCTAGCCCCCTCACTCTGCTCTGTAAAATCATTCCCCTTGATACCAGCTTGGATAGGTTCCATCGTTTTCTAGGCACTTTCTGGTGAGAAAAGTTCTCCTGCAACTGTTAAATAATTAAAATCCCTGACAGTGTAATATCAAAACTCCAACCTTCATTAATTCAGTCTCCCACCACCCCCTCACCTGTCTCACCATAGCCCCCAACAGTGGCCTGTCTCAGGTGAAGAGAGGCAAGGGTGACTTTTCACTCTGCTCAAGATTCAAATCCTAGGTAATGGAAGACTTAAACGATCTGCCTTGCTTGGGACACTGTACTCTGACAGCAAGACCTCCCGTGTGGTGTTTGCATAGTTGGCCCCTTTTCCACTGGACTTTGGTGGCTTTTTTGATGCTCTCTCTGTTGGAAAGAGCAGTTTACATGAAACAGACATGGCTGGCATGTTGACTGCCCCCAGTCTTCGGGCTTCTGTTGAACCAACTGTGGCTGGTCTCTTAGCCCCTTGCTTCATATGATGCCCATAGTGAATGCCTTTAAGGTGGCTCACACAGGTGCCTTTTTAAGGCATCCACAACCAAACTCTGGGGAAACACACTCATTGGCATCAGACAGGCAGCATCAGCCTGCATCTCAGCCTTGGATTCCCCATGGTCCAAACATTGATATGGGTGAGCAGGAGGTGAAAAACCTGAGGTGCGTGAATACAGAGGGGCAAGTGTCACAGAGAAGCAAGAAAGAGGAAATCACACTGAATGAATCTAAAACCCAGAAGCTATTCCAGAGCACAGAAAAAGACAGAAGGCTTCCCTTTGTTTTATAAAGCCAGAATAAACACAATGTCTAAACATAATTCAAATAACACCAAACAACAGCAAATACTCCATGTCAATCTTACTTACAAATATACACACAAAAGACCCTAAATACTAACAGAGTTCAGCAGTAAATTAAATAAATAAATGATACCAGAACCAAATAAAATATTTCCCAAGATGTGAAGATGGCTTAGAACTAGGAAATCAGTTTATGTATGGGTATACATACATAACTGTTGGAACTATTGTTATATGATTATTTCAAAGGATAATAGATAGTAATAAAACTCAATCCTGATTCCTTATTTACAATGTATACAGATATTAGCAAACCAGAAATGTAAGGATCCTTCCTTAATATGAGAAATAATATTTAGCTTAAACCAATAGCCAGTCATTTTCTTAACAGCAAAGCAAGAACTAGAGGCCTTCTCATTAGCAACAGAAATAAGATTAAGAATCCTTCTGCTTCCATTACCATGCAGAGGCATACTTTGTTTTCTTGCACTTTATTGTGCTTCATGGATATTATGTGTCTTACAGATTGAAGGTTTATGGTAACCCTGTGCCAAGCAGGTCTAACACCATGTGACTTTGTGATAGTCACATGGTATTGTGATTTCACAATACTTTGTGTCTCGGTATCACATTTTGCTAATTCTCTCAATATTTCACTTTTTCAGTTATTTGTTTGTCCTGGTGATCCCTGATCAGTGATCTTGGATATTACTGCTACCACTTAGAGAAGGCTCAGGCGATGGTTAGCATTTTTTAGCAATACTTATTTTTTATTAAGGTATGTGCATTTTTTTAATACATAATGCTACTGCACACTTAGCAGACTACACTATACTGTAAACATAACTTTTATATACACTGGGAAACCAAAATGTTTGTGTGACTCACTTTATTGTCATATTTGCTTTATTGTGGTGGTCTAGAACCAAACCTGCAATATCTCCAAGGTATGCCTGTAATACTGTCTTTAAACAGTGCTCTAATATTTGAAAGAGAAAATAAGCTATCACAAGTGAAGAACTGATACAATAACTATAGGCAAATAGTATCACATCATATAACCTTAAAACTTCAAAGCATCTACTGGAAAACTATCACAATTTCATACAAACCTGATACCTGAGACAGAAACATAAATGGAAATATTCTTTATCAGTGAAAATATATTTTAAATAGGAAAACAGTAAAAAGTTCTACTCTCTGCTTTAGCAATAGGCACACAAAAACCCCAGGGATAAGCTTATGTGCATGACCTATATGAAAAGAATCACAAAACCTGCCTCTAGGACACAGAAGTAGAGAGATAACTGATGTTCCTGAATGGGAAATTGAATGTTGTAAACATGAAAGTAAATTATGTATCTAACTGCAATCCAAATCCAAATCTCAATGGGATTTCAAGAGTATGTGACAGTGTGATGATAAAATTCACCAATAGCCAAAAATGCACATGAAATGTCAAAAAGACCAATAAAAACAAAGAGTAGTCAATAAACATTGGCCCTCCCAGAAATAAATGTTTAAAGTCATAATAAACAAAATAGCATGGCTGAAATTTTAGGAAAAAATCAAATTAAATCTTTCTTAAGGATGGCACTAAATTCCAGGGGGCTAAGTGAGATCAAAACCTGAAAAGTGGACAGAGAAACCAGTACCTTGTGGTTCCTTTGTGAACAAGGACCCAAACCTAAAGGCTCTTGAAGAATATACAAAAAATGAAACTTGGAAAAGTTAATGTAAAAGAAAACATGAAGTGTCTGTAAGTCAAAGAGTATAATTATCAAAACTAAATGCAGACCTCTCCCCTTCCTGCCAACAAAACTGAGAAGAAAATTTGCTACAAATAAGACTGACGAGGTATTTTTTTCTATCCACAATAAACTCAGAATTCATACACCTCATTAGAAAACATACTAAAATCTTCACAGAAAAATGGATATAGGATATAAACATTCTGAGGGATTGAAATAAAACAGAGAGAATTTTCAACTTCAGTGTTACCAGATGGCTCAGTGGTTTAAAAAAAAAAAAAATGTGCCAGTGCAGGAGGCATAAGACATGCAGGTTCCACTCCTGGGTGGGGAAGATGACCTGGAGGAGGAATTGGCAACCCACTCCAGTATTCTTGTCCAGAAAATTCCATGGACAGAGGAGTCTGGCAGGCTACAGTCCATGGGGTCACAAAGACTAGGACATAACTGGGTGACTGAGCATCCATGCATTAAATTTTAAAAGACTTGAGAAAACAAAATACTATCATTCCACCAAACCAGCTAATACTAAAAACTGATACTATTCAGCGATTGCAGGGTACAGCATTTTATCAAGGGGATTTGCAAATTGTTGCAATCACTTTACAAGCAAATCTAACCATAAAAAGCAAGAGCCTTACAACAGACTTCCATCTAGTAATTCCACTTCTAGATATCTATCCTTAAAAAGATATTAAGGATGTATAAGTAAACTCATTACATCATTACTTTCTGGTAGGTTCCACCTCAGCTGATTTGCCTCCGCTGGGTTCTGCGTCCAACAGTCAAATCAATCCTAGATCAAAAATATGTTTTAAAAATCCAGAAAGTTCCTCAAAACAAAACTTACTTTGCCTCGCATGGAACACTGTGAAAAAAACAGGAGAGGGACACCTTTCCCTAGCCTCCTGCCGGTTCACAGAGCCTCCCTCTCTCCTGAACTGGGGTCAGCGCCGTGTGCCTTGCGTCTTGTTTATTGGCTACTTGTACTGTGTGCAACCTTTGTTTCTATGAAAAAAATGGCTCCCGAAAAGCAAGTAAGTGGTCAAAGCAATCCCTCAAAGAGGGAGCTGTGAATCACAGTCTCGATGAGAAAATGGAAATCTTAGATCTTTTGAAAAGCGGCATGTCGCCTATGGAAGTGGGCTGTGAGGTCAGTAGGAAGGGCATTCCTGCAATAAAGTGAAAGAAGCTGAATTCATAGAAGTATTAGTGCTGTCTCTACAACAGCAAAAATTGTCTCCCTGGTTCCTGACAAAGAGCTTGCAAAGACTGAGAAAAGTATTGAATGTGTGGCTAGAGGACATGTCCCGGAAACATATCCCTGCTGATGGCAAAATGATGTGTGAAAAAGCACTTAGTCTCTGTGAGCACTTCTGCGAAGGTCTGCGGAGCTGAGCAGGAGCCAGGAGGCGGGTAAGGGACAGCTAGCTAGCTGTGCAAAGTGCTGCGGTCTCAAGAACTTCATCACGAGAGAATCACCATCAACTGATAAGCAAGGCAGCGCTGGCAGGGTTCCCAGAAGAGCTCAAGAAACTCATAGAAGAGAAAGGCTACCATCCAGAGCAAGGCTTCAAGTGTGACGAGACAGGCTTATTCTGGAAGTTAGCTGCCCAGTCACACCTACACCCACAAGAGCACCAAGCAGGCCCCTGGGTTCAAGGCCTGGGGAGGTGGCCTTACTCTGCAGCTGGGTGGCAACCAGCAGGCCGTGTGATTAAGCCAGGCCTCTCTTGCAGAGCATACAACCTACAGGCCCTTATGAACAAAACCAAAAACTGCCTGGCTCTGTTTTGGTAACACAAGAAGGCTTCCATCTTGTTCTTGGAATGATTCCACCAGTGCTTCATTCCTGGAGTGAAGAAATACCTGGAAAAGAAGAGGCTGCAATTCAAAGCCCTACTCATAATTAGCAATGCCCCCAGTCATCCCCAAGCCCCCTGGTTCACTGAAGAGAATGTGGAAGAGATGTGCCTGCCCCCTAATACTTTCTCACTGCTGCAGCCTTTTATAAAGCACCCATGTCTGCAGTAGGGACCCTGTTTTCCCAGCATAGATGAACCTCTGGCATCCTGTCAGAAGGTCAGGTTTGGCCTGCTATCTCACCGCTTACCTAGAGTACCATACATCTCATCGCTTCATCACATCAGCATTGTAGGTCCCATGAACACTGGTCATTTTTAATACATAATGCTACTGCACACTTAGCAGACTACACTATACTGTAAACATAACTTTTATATACACTGGGAAACCAAAATGTTTGTGTGACTCACTTTATTGTCATATTTGCTTTATTGTGGTGGTCTAGAACCAAACCTGCAATATCTCCAAGGTATGCCTGTAATACTGTCTTTAAACAGTGCTCTAATATTTGAAAGAGAAAATAAGCTATCACAAGTGAAGAGCTGATACAATAACTATAGGCAAATAGTATCACATCATATAACCTTAAAACTTCAAAGCATCTACTGGAAAACTATCACAATTTCATACAAACCTGATACCTGAGACAGAAACATAAATGGAAATATTCTTTATCAGTGAAAATATATTTTAAATAGGAAAACAGTAAAAAGTTCTACTCTCTGCTTTAGCAATAGGCACACAAAAACCCCAGGGATAAGCTTATGTGCATGACCTATATGAAAAGAATCACAAAACCTGCCTCTAGGACACAGAAGTAGAGAGATAACTGATGTTCCTGAATGGGAAATTGAATGTTGTAAACATGAAAGTAAATTATGTATCTAACTGCAATCCAAATCCAAATCTCAATGGGATTTCAAGAGTATGTGACAGTGTGATGATAAAATTCACCAATAGCCAAAAATGCACATGAAATGTCAAAAAGACCAATAAAAACAAAGAGTAGTCAATAAACATTGGCCCTCCCAGAAATAAATGTTTAAAGTCATAATAAACAAAATAGCATGGCTGAAATTTTAGGAAAAAATCAAATTAAATCTTTCTTAAGGATGGCACTAAATTCCAGGGGGCTAAGTGAGATCAAAACCTGAAAAGTGGACAGAGAAACCAGTACCTTGTGGTTCCTTTGTGAACAAGGACCCAAACCTAAAGGCTCTTGAAGAATATACAAAAAATGAAACTTGGAAAAGTTAATGTAAAAGAAAACATGAAGTGTCTGTAAGTCAAAGAGTATAATTATCAAAACTAAATGCAGACCTCTCCCCTTCCTGCCAACAAAACTGAGAAGAAAATTTGCTACAAATAAGACTGACGAGGTATTTTTTTCTATCCACAATAAACTCAGAATTCATACACAGCATTAGAAAACATACTAAAATCTTCACAGAAAAATGGATATAGGATATAAACATTCTGAGGGATTGAAATAAAACAGAGAGAATTTTCAACTTCAGTGTTACCAGATGGCTCAGTGGTTTAAAAAAAAAAAAAATGTGCCAGTGCAGGAGGCATAAGACATGCAGGTTCCACTCCTGGGTGGGGAAGATGACCTGGAGGAGGAATTGGCAACCCACTCCAGTATTCTTGTCCAGAAAATTCCATGGACAGAGGAGTCTGGCAGGCTACAGTCCATGGGGTCACAAAGACTAGGACATAACTGGGTGACTGAGCATCCATGCATTAAATTTTAAAAGACTTGAGAAAACAAAATACTATCATTCCACCAAACCAGCTAATACTAAAAACTGATACTATTCAGCGACTGCAGGGTACAGCATTTTATCAAGGGGATTTGCAAATTGTTGCAATCACTTTACAAGCAAATCTAACCATAAAAAGCAAGAGCCTTACAACAGACTTCCATCTAGTAATTCCACTTCTAGATATCTATCCTTAAAAAGATATTAAGGATGTATAAGTAAACTCATTACATCATTACTTTCTGGTAGGTTCCACCTCAGCTGATTTGCCTCCGCTGGGTTCTGCGTCCAACAGTCAAATCAATCCTAGATCAAAAATATGTTTTAAAAATCCAGAAAGTTCCTCAAAACAAAACTTACTTTGCCTCGCATGGAACACTGTGAAAAAAACAGGAGAGGGACACCTTTCCCTAGCCTCCTGCCAGTTCACAGAGCCTCCCTCTCTCCTGAACTGGGGTCAGCGCCGTGTGCCTTGCGTCTTGTTTATTGGCTACTTGTACTGTGTGCAACCTTTGTTTCTATGAAAAAAATGGCTCCCGAAAAGCAAGTAAGTGGTCAAAGCAATCCCTCAAAGAGGGAGCTGTGAATCACAGTCTCGATGAGAAAATGGAAATCTTAGATCTTTTGAAAAGCGGCATGTCGCCTATGGAAGTGGGCTGTGAGGTCAGTAGGAAGGGCATTCCTGCAATAAAGTGAAAGAAGCTGAATTCATAGAAGTATTAGTGCTGTCTCTACAACAGCAAAAATTGTCTCCCTGGTTCCTGACAAAGAGCTTGCAAAGACTGAGAAAAGTATTGAATGTGTGGCTAGAGGACATGTCCCGGAAACATATCCCTGCTGATGGCAAAATGATGTGTGAAAAAGCACTTAGTCTCTGTGAGCACTTCTGCGAAGGTCTGCGGAGCTGAGCAGGAGCCAGGAGGCGGGTAAGGGACAGCTAGCTAGCTGTGCAAAGTGCTGCGGTCTCAAGAACTTCATCACGAGAGAATCACCATCAACTGATAAGCAAGGCAGCGCTGGCAGGGTTCCCAGAAGAGCTCAAGAAACTCATAGAAGAGAAAGGCTACCATCCAGAGCAAGGCTTCAAGTGTGACGAGACAGGCTTATTCTGGAAGTTAGCTGCCCAGTCACACCTACACCCACAAGAGCACCAAGCAGGCCCCTGGGTTCAAGGCCTGGGGAGGTGGCCTTACTCTGCAGCTGGGTGGCAACCAGCAGGCCGTGTGATTAAGCCAGGCCTCCCTTGCAGAGCATACAACCTACAGGCCCTTATGAACAAAACCAAAAACTGCCTGGCTCTGTTTTGGTAACACAAGAAGGCTTCCATCTTGTTCTTGGAATGATTCCACCAGTGCTTCATTCCTGGAGTGAAGAAATACCTGGAAAAGAAGAGGCTGCAATTCAAAGCCCTACTCATAATTAGCAATGCTCCCAGTCATCCCCAAGCCCCCTGGTTCACTGAAGAGAATGTGGAAGAGATGTGCCTGCCCCCTAATACTTTCTCACTGCTGCAGCCTTTTATAAAGCACCCATGTCTGCAGTAGGGACCCTGTTTTCCCAGCATAGATGAACCTCTGGCATCCTGTCAGAAGGTCAGGTTTGGCCTGCTATCTCACCGCTTACCTAGAGTACCATACATCTCATCGCTTCATCACATCAGCATTGTAGGTCCCATGAACACTGGTCGCCAGCACCATCATCAGAGCAGTTATCAGAAGAGGAGAACCAGGGTTTTGGTAAGTGTTAACACTGTGTGTGTGTGTGTGTGAGAGAGAGAGAGAGAGAAAGAATGGACTTATATTTTCTGTTTGCAATTACATTTTCTATATGTACTTGTATTTTTAATATTCTGTGTTTTATTCTGTGTATTTCCCATCCAGGTCATTTAAAAAAGCAATTTATAAGTGTTGAGATAAAGAAAATGTTATTGCTGACATGTACTGGGTAGTTAGGCCTTCCATGGTTGCATCTAAACATGTGCAGACTTTTTTCCTTACATTAGTCCCTGAGAAATACAGTATAACAACTATTTACATAGTATTTACATTGTGTTAGGTATTATAAGCTATCTAGAGATGATTTAAAGTCTATTTCAGGATGTGCATAGGTTATATGCAAACACTGTGCCATTTTATAAAACAGACTTGAGGATCCACAGATTTTGGTATGGAGGAGGGATGGTCCTGGAACCAATCCCCTGAGAATACTGAGGGATGGCTGTTTATAATAGTGCTTGTGATATAATGCTATGTGGAAAAAATAAGACACAAAACTGTCTCTCTGCCTCCTATCTTTATACCTAAAAGAATTGAAAATATATATTCACACAAAAACTTGTACATGAACGTTCATAGCCATATCATTCATAATAGCCAAAGCGTGGAAATAATAAAATATGCACCAACTGAGTAGATAAGACACAGTATATCCATACAACGGAATATTACTTAGCCATAAAATGAACAACATACCAATACATGCTACAACGTGGATGAACCTTAAAAACATTCAGTTCAGTTCAGTCGCTCAGTCATGTCTGACTCTTTGCGACCCCATGAATCGCAGCACGCCAGGCCTCCCTGTCCATCACCAACTCCCAGAGTTCACTCAGACTCATGTCCATCGAGTCAGTGATGCCATCCAGCCATCTCATCCTCGGTTGGCCCCTTCTCCTCCTGCCCCCAATCCCTCCCAGCATCAGAGTCTTTTCCAATGAGTCAACTCTTCGCATGAGGTGGCCAAAGTACTGGAGTTTCAGTTTTAGCATTATTCCTTCCAAAGAAATCCCAGGGCTGATCTCCTTCAGAATGGACTGGTTGGATCTCCTTCAGACACAAAAAGCCATATGTTGTGTGATTCTATTCACTTGAAATGTCCAGAATAGGCAAATCCATAGAGACAGTAGATTAGTGGTGACCAGGTGAAAGGAGGAGGGTAAAGAACTGGGAGACACAAGTGTTTCTTCAGAGATTGATGAAAATATCCCGGGGTTAGGTAATCGTAATGGTTGTGCAACATAATGAATATACTAAAAATCACAAGATGACACGCTTTAAAATGATTAAAGTGGTCAACTTCATGTTATCAATTTTACATGATCTCAATCAGTTTTTTTTGATTAGTAAGATATATGTTTTGAAATGAAATTAAAATCACATGCTGCAGAACTAGTGACATATCTGGAGTCAGATCTTTTATGTGACAGAATTTTGCAAAGACCTGTTTTCAGAATCTGGTCCTATCTCTGACCACATGACATCAGACAGAACACATGTTGCTTCAAGCCCATTTTCTCATCTATAAAATGAGGTGCATTCCTGCCTTATCTGCCTGTCTGGGTTGCTCTATGGTTCAAATGGTATAACCTTGACACACTTATCCCAAACAGGACAACCCCCGGCATAGTTATAAGGGATTATTATTGTTACCTCTTCTTACCCTTATCTGGATTGCAAACTCTCTGAGAGTGGACAGAATGCCTTAAGAGGACATGTCTTCTGCCCAGGTCAGAAATGATGATATTGGAGCTTGTCTTACCAGGCAGAGATGTGAGAAAAGCTTTATTAGATGGAGAGAAATATGTATTTAGAAGTCGTGTGGTTTGGGGAAGCAGACTAGAAAAAACTGTGAACTTGATCTTGTGGATTAAACAAAGGCAGATGATTAATAAGTGATTTTTTTAATAATAAAGAAAAATACAAACTCAGAAAATGCTAGATGTTTCATGTGGTTGGAAATCACTGGAATACAACTTGTAGGGAGACTGGCAGAGGAATCTTGGAACAGGTGACATTTGTCTTTTGTCAAAGGAGCCTGTACTTTGTCCTTGGCGCAGTGGGAAGCCAATGGACTTGTTTAGAAGGTCAACAGGTAGATCTGATAAGAGGTGCTTGAAACATTGCAGGTGGGAGGTATCAAAGATCTAATATAAGACAGGATAAAAGTAGGGATTAAAAGGAATGTCTGCAGGGAAGGACATTTTGAGGTAGAATCCAAAGTATGGCCATGGACTGGATATGTGGTGAAGCAGAGAAGGATTGACTGGCAACTACAAGGTTTTTGCTTTTGAAAACTGAGAGTTCCACCCACCACACCACTGATCTAGACCAGTTTTCTAGAGAAGGAGCTGGCTAGTGAGGAAGACAAGTGTGATCTGAGATATATTAAGAATTAATTTATATACTAATCATGGATCCTTGGATTGCAACAAACTCACTCAAACATGCAAGTAAAAAGGAATTTACTGCGAGAAAGCACTCAAATGTAAGAGTTGTGAGGCTAGAGAGCATATTCTTCTTATTCAATGAAGTATCTCTTGTGTCTTGCAAAGTTCCTGACATAAAGTAGGTTGTCACATGATATTTGAAACATGAGTCATTGAATTTCAGGAATTACAACAAGGGCAATGGGGCAGAGTCTCACTAGGACCGGAAAATCCTGGAGCAACCACTCACTCTGTCTCTCTCGGCAATCATGTTGTACTTTGCATCGTTTCTCTTTTACTGCCTGCCCCAGATTCTCACTATACTGGTTTCCTCTGCCCATTTATCTCCAGAACAAGGTCCCAAGCCCTATGTCACCTTACTGTTGCCATGGCCACAGGTAAGAGAATCTGATCAGACTGGCTTGGACCAGATAGCCAGTCTGATCAAATCAGCTATGGCCTGAGAGATGAGGCCACATAACAATTTACATGGCTACTCTTAATGGACTATGAGAAGACATATCCTCTAAGAACAGAGTATGGGCAGACAAAAGAGTGACTGCAGACTGCATTTCTGATATAAGGCTGCAGCCAGACATTTAAGTGTGGCTGAGAATATGGGACCTACATGTGGACAGGGTGGCTGTAGATCTGGGAGTCATCCGGAGACAACCTGGAGAGAGGATTCAGAATGACGTCAGTATGTAGAGGTGAGGGAAACTGGATTACAAGGAACAAGGAAAGAGCCAAAGAATGAAAGAAGTAATTGTCAGAGAGAGATGAAGAAAATCAGGAGAGATGGGTTACAGACCTTAAGAAAGGAGAGAATATTAAGAAACAGTTAAGCTACATCCCAGTTTTTTAAGGATTTGTTGATCGTCTCACAAGCCCTCGAGTTGAGGGAAAAATTAGACCCAGCATTCTGGGTGTCAGCCAGGCATTCGACATCTTTCATGACATCATTTTGGGACAAGGTAGAGGAAAATACAGACTGGATGAAGTTCAGAGGGGAAGATTATCAATTAGGCCAATGAAGAATTCCAAAGGGATCGGGGTTAAGGGAGTGATGTCCACATGTGAAACTCTAATGTGAACTAAAAGGCCATGAATGCATGCATGCTAAGTC